>JAQGAK010000665.1:0-59491 GCA_034696945.1 Lipothrix lubbocki
TTTACAAAAAACCAGCGTTCATTTTTGCTCTTTAGCTTCAAGCAAAGTGTTCAAATTTGCCTCTTAACCCTCGATATGTCGTTTATTAGCGCAGCCTTTGTTTACATTGCCATCAGTATAGCGCATATTTATAAACGTCAAGCAAAATCTCGCTGCTGCTGGACTGAAAAGCTTCTGATCGTGAGTCATGCATGTAGTACAAATGGAAAATATTCCACAAGTTTCTAACGCATGTGCCTGTGCGAAGCTAAATAAAGGAGATAGTTACTTTTGCTTTCCAAACTTCAAAAATAATAATATTCAGCAGTATATAGTCATTTTTGCATGTTAAAGCAACTATGGGGAGATAATTATATTTGGTTGTTCAGCAACGAATAACGAAAATAATATTCTCGTTCATGAGAAATGAGATTGATTGATTCTATGTATACTTACTTATCTTCTTTTTTAAATAAACGTAAACTGGCCTTGTAGATTTAGTAGATTATATTGTTTGACACAATTATTGGTAAACGTCTTATTGTATTAGAATACTACATTTCTAATTTCACGCAAGTTGTTTATATCGGTATAGTCCTTATAATGTTATTTAAATTAAAAAACAATCTTCAATTTGTATTCCAATAGTCAATAGTGATGCATGTTAGAATGTGATATTTAATTTAAATTGTTAAGTTATATGTTCAATGAACATATGTATAATATATACATACACTACACTATCTAAATCCTTAAAAAATACTTTAAAAACAAGGTTTTGACAAGGCATATTTATGCTTAAGCTTCCTTTTGATTTATTAGGTTTTACTTATTCTATTTTGGTTCCGGGAAAATTATTAAAGCGGTATGGCTAAATAGTTAATTTATTATGTTACCGTGTAATAACTATAGTAAAGATGCTGAATTACCTCCAAGATTAGTTATTCACTTGCTATGGATTCACACTGTTGAATTATAACAGGAAGCAAAATTTACTGCGAGGAAAATAACGGAGGGCTATACGAGAATAGCATTATACCAAAGTACATCCATGTCGTAATCTGTCAAGTTTTATGCGGTTACAGCATATTATGTGCATTGAAGATAATTGTAATATTTATTGGGATACATATGGTCAGACTTTGATTGTGGTTCTGCTGATCATCCTGGTTCTGGAATGACTCATTAGGTATTATGCGTTAGATTTTAGGAAGGAAGTGTTGTAGATATGTTAGATAAACAAATATAGCAATCAGGCAATCATACCATACGGTGTGTCGGTAAAAATGCGATTGCACATGGTATGTATATTTGCTTGCTGGATTGATTTATACATAATAAAACTTACTTCTCAATAATCATTGTGAGCAGCGTTGGCCTCTGTGGGAATAAATTTTGTCCATATTTCAATAAAACTGGTAGTTACGTGCACTTGTATTTATACCAATTGCATGCGCAAACTGTCTTCATTCTAGCTTTATTATCATAATTATATATTATACTCAATTGTTGCATGTGTGTTTAAAAGCGGATTTTTATAGGAATATGGTTTATTAAGCATTGGCGAGACGCGAGAGAAATTGTGGAGTTGATTTATATTGAAAACCTATTAACAAGTTGTTAAATTGAGATAATGGAGGGCATTGCCTTTTCCTTTACCACCAAGCATTTTTTCGAAATATGATGGTGAATAAAGTGTAGTCTTTATTGTTGGGTTCTTAAATAATTTTATGCATATATGGGGTGTTTGTTTGTATTGGAGGAAGTATGCACTCCGGCGATATGCAAGACAAATATTGGTCTTCGAAATTATAAGTTTCTTTATAATTTCGAGATTATTAGCGTGTGAGTACCTATATTATAACATAGCGGTATCCCCTGCATCTATTGTGTTAAAATATTTGTACGTGTAATAATATAGGATGAAAGTTATGGTATGAGAGACAATTAGGGCCTTTAAGTTGTCTTCAAGTAGCTACATACGTAAATACTTTTGATAACAAATATTTTCATGTTCAATTATACTTGGATTATTTGTCGCAGCGAATATTTTTATGTTTATTTTGTAAGGTGGTAGACAAATATTTTTTGAGATGTGTATCGTATGTGGCAGCATTCGTACTTCATTTCTATATTGATGCCGGCCTACAATAAGTGCAGATATGAATGCGGAAATGCACTAATCATAGTATATCTCACTATTATTATCTGTATACTTCCACTGATTCCAATATTAACCTATTGCTTAAATAAAATAAATAGAAGCTCAAGATGTTTCGCCAGCTCTTAGTATTAGTAAACAAATTGTATTACTTATTTGTATTCCTATCTTTTCTTATAAACCTTCTAATTTGCTGGACCAAATGAAATGATTTTGTTTGTATATCATTTTAAAGCAATCTTTGTCAGGGATTATATACATACATTTAGAGTGAGTAAGAAATTCCTCGTCATTAAAATAAGTTGTTATGTTTATTCAAAATAGTTTAGCAATTTATAAAAGGTCCGACCGAGAGAAAACTTTTTTTATACGAAAGAAGTTCGCGAAATATTTCTTTGCAAACCTACACAAGTATTATTGCTTTACACATTAAAATAAGGAGGTTATGGATTTTGGTATACAAATTACAAACCAGTTTCGTACTTATAACCATTGTTATTTAGGGAACAAAATTTTATTTAAAATTTAAATATCTAGTTGCCTTTGCCATTTTCACTGTGCAGTGAAATTTTAGAACGACTTTACAACTCAATACACAGAAGCACACTGTATGTATCTATGTACATAAATGTGCGCTTTAAATGCAATCAAGATGGAGAGAAGCCAAGTACACTATCAAAAGGTATCAATACACAGTTGAAAAAAAATACGAAAATAATCGTAATTTTCACATTGGTCAACGACTGTTAAATATTAGATTATTTATATAATGTGTGCAACAACATTAAATATTTATTAGAACAAGCAACGCTATACTTGAAAACAAACCTGAAAGGTTCTCTATAAAGTATAGAGATGTAGATTACATTTAAGTATATAGTACATATATCAGAGAATTTTGAAAGTCATTCGAATTTCGCCGCTAACTACAGGTTTTAATATAGCACTAAAGCTTTAATTGACCGACCCAAATGTAAGGAGCGGAAGTGCTCATCGTTACAGTGGTATTTTCTTGACAATAAAAATATAACAGTCAGCTTAAATTGCTGAAGTTCAGGCTTCATGACATATAAATGGAAGCGTCCAAACCTCGCAACGGCTATTTGTATACCCGTGACAAAATCTAAGAGCTCGTCCGGTATATGGGAATGAATATATCAGACTAGATTTTTGAATGGATGAATAAATGTACTACAACCCACTATAACAGAAGAGGTAAAATAGTGTACTACCCGCTTTGTATGCAGATGAAGAGGAAATCCTTAGTTATGACATAATAAGCATTTAAACATGATATACTCACTACGTATGGTGTCGCCGAGGGACTCATTTAGAGAGGAATATTAGTCGTTGAATAAACTCGTTTCCTTGTCGTCTCTTGATGACCATTATTAATTTTCTTCTTCCTTCATGCCGTCATTGTTATTCCGAATGCAAATAGTTCGTGAAGAAAGTGAAGATTGTCAACTCCTAAGCACTATTTCTGAAATTATCATTGTAAAGGTGGAGCTGTAGAGACATTGAGATCCTGATTTTCACAATTCTCTTTCTTTGACAAAGTACTAGAGACCATAAAAGAAACAAGCATGCATATACGTAAATATAATAAATTTACAGTACAGCGTAAAGAAAATCCGTGGGTTAGCAAATTATTTGTTTCACCCAGTTATAAGCAAATATAACATAATTACGATTGCCTCATATGCATTTATAAAAAATAACAGGCGTCCTTCATTTAATTAACTGCAATAGATATCCTAAAAAATGTTGCACTACGATCTAACGTTTCATTTCAAACACATCGCATTCAACATGACATTTCAAACAAAGCCGATTAAGTGTATTCTTGTATAATTAAATGTAACATATCTCTTTTTTAAGTTTCATCTTTGATCTTCGTTAGTCATTTCTAAACGTTAAAACTCTATTGTGAGTGAAATGAGCTAGTTACTAAATAAATCCAGCAATTTTCCGATTTTCGTGATTGGCACTGTCTCATCTTTCCTGGTCTTTTTGATTTTGAATAAAGTTACATATATGTTCAACAGAATTTATTTAGTATTTGCTCTGAAAATATTTTTCTGCTGGTCTAGCTGTCTCTGAAGTATTGGACGTTTAATTCATTTAGTTTGTACCAATAGCAACGGAAGTGTGGTTACTAGTACTATATGCTTGTATGCCTGTGTATCATTCTTTGTAAGCTCAAAAGGAAATTGGAGAAATGAAATAACAAGCGTAAATAAGAAGAGCAAATAGGAATGATGGTGACAGTCAACATTCGCCGGGACTGTCAACCAACACTTTTACAAACAAGAAAAACAGTAATATAGGAAAAGCGACATGGCTAAAATAATATACTGGAAACGGCAGGGGTGAGAGCCACTTTCATGTCTGTATAACTTTCACGGAAACAAAACTATTAAATACATATTCATAGAATGTTTAATGTGCAACAATTGCAAGAGTACATATATCTTACTTAACACGAGAGTGGTATAATGCTATCATCTCTAGTTGGTCCTGAGTATTTGTCAAGCAGGAGGAATGTCTGTACACATGTAGTATATATGTACTCTAAAGCTAAGGGGTCGAAAGTATAATAGTAAAGATATACATTGAGAGAGTGAGGGAAAGAGTGAGTAAAGTAAAAGCGAGAAAAAAGAAGTTTTAGGGAAACGGTTATATTATATGAGATAAGAAGAAGCGTAAACATTTTGGTTGTATAAGTTACTTTCATCTTGTATATCATAAATCATCTCCCGGTTGTGATTAGCATCATAAAGTGGGAATAAAAGCTGAGTACGTTGAAAATACGGGGTTTATTTATGCGGCCAAGGCATATATACAGACTTGGTTTGTAGATTTAACTATTATGGCATTTTCCCTTATCATTTACATCCCACATTTCAAGTCCGGTTAAATCCTAAACCCCTCTCTCTCTAAGTTACGCGCTCTCTGTTAGTTACTCGCTCTCGGTCTCTCTCAGTCGTTCTCTCTCGTGTCATATGAACGACGTGGAAATTTGCATTAGAATTGCAGCTGCCAGTAAAAGCTCTCGGAGATCTCAAGGGAATTATCAAAATCATTTCCTTTGCTTTCATCTCAAGTCACTGGAATGAGTTACAAAACGGAAGCATAATTTCAGACACATTAAGATCAGCAATCAACTCGCGTCCTTCAGTCCAATATTAGATAGCAGTTGTAGATTGAGTGTATGATGAAAACCAAAACCAATATTTGGGACGCTTTTAGAATCTCCAATTACTTTGATCAATAGCTTCGTGAATTCAGCCACCCGACTAACTGCTTTAAGGATGCCACAGATCTACAAAATTGTAGCTTATCTAACAAAATTACATATTTTGAAAAATCGCTTTCCTCACGAATGAGCTACGGAATACAGATAAAGCCGTCTAAGAGTATGAATACAGATACAGATCAAACGACCAAACTAAAATTTTGAAGTACAGCTGTGTACATCAGTACACCCAAATTTCAATTTTGTGGTTTTAATGTTGTCTGTCTTCAAATAGGAGTTACTATAATCAAAAGAAGTTACAAAAATATTTAGCTTTCACTTTTATTCCATGCCTCACTCGTTTTTGCTCAAATCATATATGTTATAGTGTAATGTACGCTGAACCATGAGTAGTGCATTGTAATATTGAGCTGTGTGAAACCAAACTTGTGAATTACTATGCAGCTACCTCAACAACAATAAATGGCTGAAGTTTTGTAATAAGAGCAACCTTGATAGATTAGCTTTATGGATAATTGTCTTGAGTATTGAGGGAAGGATTTGAATAGAACAGTAATAATGGTGATTTGGACAGTTGCATGAAGCGAAATAATAATTTAAATTCTAAGATTGTCAGTTGCAGAAAAATGTAAATAATGCGGAATGACAGGAGGGAAATTAATAAAGTTTTATTTTGCTTCTACATGCATTTCTGTGTGTGCACACACGACAAAGATGAATTCAAAGAAGTTCTATACTTATATGCATGTTTGCCTAGCTCCTTCAGTTTGTTTTTGATCTGCTCATTGGCATGGAAAGGGCTGCATGCTGAGACACATGTTGGAAACATGTTCGATGAAAGCCAATATTGAAACTTTGTAGTGCTTAATCAGTACAGCTGGGGTTAGATGAATGAATACATGCGATGAGCTTGTAATCCATTCTAAGAGTGGCTTTGCCCTTTTAAGGTTGTCGTGAACACTCTTTCCTCTCTCCCGATTTCAGTACAGGAAACTTCTTCACGATTTTTGCTACTGTTTCCAAAATCCAACAATAATGCAGAATGTGCCCCGTATGCACAACTGAATTCATTTCTCCGCACAAGTGTAGGTCCAATCTAAGAATTGGGTAACGGCATATTATGGAAATTACTGAATGCACATTGAATCAAGATTTAGCTTTGTCTTTTATTCGCTCCTCTATTTCAAATCTGCGGAATATACTGCAATAAGATAATTCAAAAAGTTTCCAAAGTCAGAACAGAAAATATCCACTAAAAACTTGTTTGAGCCATAAAACATGCGACTGAATTCCACCTGCATCATTTTTTATTGTTGTTGGTAACTTATACTTGCACGCCCACCAAAAGTATATCCAAACATATGTAATTTTTATACACACAGGCTATTTGTATTGTAGCATGAATTATGCAGAAGTCGAAAAAATTTAGAAAAATTGTTCTTTTTTGCCTGACTAATACTGAACTAATTCTTAAAGTTTTTCCCATTCTAAGTAATAAATACATTGTGGACTAAAAAGAGCAATACTCTAAACAAAAATGAGAGAGTCTAGCACCATCAATTATTTAGCCATGGAAGCAATCCTGTGTATCAAGTGTGGAATATCAAGCATCTGATTTTACAAGTTACTTCATGTTCCATTGCAAATAACAAATACATTATCCTCTGCATTGCTATTCAAAAAGGCTTTTTCATATGTATGCATCTTCAAAATAAGGCCAAATAATATTTTAAATTAAACTGTTTTTGGTGATACTCAAAGCTCAACAAATGGAAGTTGCAATTGCAATCTCTTTTCTGTTCTGGCAAAATTATAAAAATAAAGCTCCTCACACAAACACTAAAATAATAATGTTCACATTCAGTTTCAAACGGAATAACTTCCTCTGCTCCTTTGTTGCTTTGTGTAAATACAAATGGGCACATCTACAGAATATTTATCTGGAAATTTTAGGGAATATTTAGCTCATAATGCTACAGAATATATCCGAATCATCTGGACAGTTCTTTTTAGCTTACAGTGAATGTCATTTCAGAGCAGGATGACTGAATTTGTATACCAATAAAATATAATGTCATATCTGGAGGGTGGCGGGAAGAGGGGAGCTAAAGTGTGAATATGAGCGTAAGTGTACGGAAAAGCCACAGTATAGTCAATGTCCCTGTAGGAAGCATGTTTTGGACTTTGCTGGCATTTACGCAGAAAAGGAAAGAGCAATGATGCAAGCAGATTTGTACCCGTATGAAATCAAAATGACTTACATATGTAGAAGTGGAGCCGGAGTGAGAGAGAGTGAGAGAGAGTCACTAATGCACAGAACGTTTGAGCTCGCAGGGCTTTTGAAGTCTTTACCAGTTAGGATTTTCCCTGTGACATGAGGGATGCGATGAGAACAACTGTTTTCTATTATCGACTGATTTTGACAGGAAACATTCATCGATGGTGAGGAAAAGAGGGAAATCGTCCACATATACGACATATATACTCTGTTTAGCATCCTTTTATAACCTGTATGTATAGTAATGTCATCTTGAAAACGGGCCAATTCGGTTATCATATTAACGTAAAGTACATATGAATCAGCACTGCATAAATAACACACATGAGTCTCTATTTATGTACGTCTCTTCTAGAGTGCATTATTGCAAATGATTGCGTGCACATAAGTTTTTGAAGTTACAACTAATAATTACTGTCTGATATACTTTCCCTAGACACTGTTTATATCGTTGCTAACTTAAATGCTTCTTTATAAACTTGACAATATTAACTTATATACATACATGAAGTACATGTACTTCAAACGTTTTGCATTTAAAGCTTTAAAATTTGCGATGAAATAACAAACGTAAATTTCATCGTCAAAATGATGTCATGATGCAAAGCGCCTTCTTTTGCGTCCGTCAAGGATAGAGATGTATGTATGCACACACAGTTATACTTACTCATCACCAAGCATCGTAAATTTGACCGTATTTCTGCATGTCAGTATAAGACAAGCTGAGAGATTAGAGGTAGCTGCTGAAATAACATTTTCGGAAGCTCCCTAGTACTCCAACGAGCGTAGTCGACCAGCATGTGTAGCCTAAATTACCGAATCTAATTCAATAAGTTTATTTTGATACAAGCGTTCTCTACCATTGCAGGACACAAGCTGAATTTTAATTAAAACTGTATCAGGCCCTGCTTTGCTTGTTTAATCTCTGTGCCCACAAGAAAAGTTAATATAACTCGACCAGTGGAGGACCCCTTTATTATTGTAGGGTAAATTTTAACTATTTCGTATTTTTATATGGAGCGTTTAGGGCAGGCAATCCAGTTGAATAAAATGGAAATATGTGTACCTACATAAACTAACTTCATTGGTATTTTTAAATATACTATTATAATTTCTAGCTGGACTCAAATCCTTATGCAACCGATAACATTGTTCTTAACAAGAGTATTTGTCCGAAAAACATTTCCATCTGATTTGTTGTCACGCAGCTTAAGGTACATACATTAAATGTGATTCGATTGCGTAAATTACTACTGGACTCTTTCAAAAATAATGATTGCTAACTGGCTACAACGACTTGCGTACTGTGTTATTGGTTGTAAATGTATCTACTATGTACATAATAAATATTACTTGCTAAGTCGTAAATTGCACTGTAATTGCCATTTACGTTTGTTCAAGTCGTGAGTCGTTTTTGCAATTAAATCTGCGAATTAAATAGCCCCGAATGTACCAAACGTATTACAAAATATAACTTAAAGAAATACAAACGGAAAAACATTCTTGTTTCTTTGCGAGCTCATGTTATAGCCATTTTCAAGAGTTTACATAGGTTCACTAAAGTCTTATGGATGGAAACTAACCTACCAGAGAACATATGTCAACCGTAGTGGTTACGTAATGGTGGTAAATAAGATAGCAAAGTGTGAAAAAATTTGTCCTGGGCAACAGTGGTCGATGACAGTTGGAGTGTAGTGGAGTAGATTTGGCTGTTTGTACAATATGCACATCTATTAGGTTATTTAAACTCCACCAGTTCAGTAGCCATCAGGATTTACAATAACCCGTTAGCTTTGTAAATAAACGGAGGGAAACATTAACCTAATGTGCATAAAAGGGCTTAAATAGGTGTAAAAGTATACATGGCTACTCGCTAATGGTCGGTGCCAGTGCGCAATAAGTTGTAAGTTTGAAGTGAAGCTTTCATTTATTTATTTACGCTTACTTGGGTTTAGACTGGGTCTTCCTCTTCTGACAATATTCCGTGGCAGTGGTTTTAACATATTAATATTCAAGAGCTAAGAACTGTTTACCTATTTATTAAGTACAATCAATACATTTTATGAGAAGCAATAAGCGAACAAGTGAATATAGATATATATACGCACCCATACTCTTCTTGCCAACTTGCAATGCATTTATTTTTATGAATAATCACCGAATCAACTAAATGCAAGCATTCAGGGGACACCTACAAATTATGTACGCAGAGCATGTTGAAAGGAATTGCAGGTCCACATACTAATATAGACCCTTATAAGAAACTATATAGTTGTATACCTTGATAAACCCAACAAGTTTCCTGACCAACTGTCGAAAAACCTATGAATTGAAATATTCTCTGGTTTGAATACATATACGGGAATTGAAATACCTTATTACACAAAGTGTTGCAAGGAATATAATAATTTCATCTTGATAATCCACCCATTATGCGCTGACGAACATGAATTGTCCCCGTCTTGTTGTATTTATGCGCGTATCCTTGTAATTACAGAGTCCGCTTTCAGCCAAGGTAATTATCTCACCCGGACATATAACGAGTCTAAAGAATTTAACGAGTGTCAATATTATGCGCTGCTACTTATTTGGCACTGAGGAACAATGGAGATATTTTCGGATTTAGTATTCACAGAAATGCTTGTGTTAATCATATTTCTAATAATTATACACACGTATATATGCCTGTATATTAATATAAATATTATATAGTTAAAATAATAATAAAACGAGTAATTGGGTTTAATACCAGCTACTATGTATATTTATACACAACAAAAAGTACGCGAGGAGTGGATGAATGAAAGCAATCAGAATTGAGGCTCTGCATAAATGTTCGCGGCTAATTAACTTTTCTTTTCACTTAATTTTATGGAGACAAAAAATGCCTTGAATCCCATCTCCAAATGTATAGAGGTGTGTGTACTCGTAAATTATGTGACTGTCAAGGGAGAAACTTTCCCTTCCTCATGCGTGCCACCAAGTTAACGCACATGCCGCTAGCCTCCCTTTTTTAGTATAGACTTTGCACCACTACATCCTTGATTACACACGCTTCCCCCGATCCTTATGTTTGTGGTTTTACTGATTGGAGTGTTAAAATTTACTAACTTCTCCCGGTGAATCGGAAGTTGTAAAAAGTCCTGCAGATAATTTTTACGGAAGCCACACGCTCCGGAGATAAATTAAGCTGAAGGATGCTATTAGGTACCTAACAAGCTTCTTCACTACAGATAGCGCAGAGTTGAGTATATTCCAAAATGCTATACTATAGCAAAAAAATATTCTCACTTGATTCCATAAAGTAAATGCCTACATCGAAAAATATAATCCGCACTAATAATAATCTACAGTCTAAAATATTCAAGGTTACAACGCACTAGCAGTTACCGGGTTTGCGATCCTAAGATTGTATAATTATATATATCCTATATTTTTTCATTATTTTAAAATCAACAGTATGCATATGTGTATAACGTCAACAACGGAACTAGCAGCAACTTCACAAAAATCCATACAATTACCCGGTAAACATTCTAAAAGAAATTACGCTATAGTTATTTACTCTGAATGCCTCCATGCACTGTAAAAGTTAACATATCATGAATACACAAGCTATTTTTTTTGCTAAAAATGGATTGAAGGCTACGCTATCGCGGATATACAAGTGCAGTTAACATATGCATATGTCCTACATGAAAACATGCTTTAACTTGCGTATCATGAATACTTGCATTAGGGTACATTCATGTTTCGATTATGCTCACGAATATACGCAGAAAACCTTGGTAGCTTAGGTAGTTGTACACATGTAAAATACGTATATTGCAGTCTATAACATGTATATATGTATATACATGATAAAATGTAAACTATGCATATACAATGATTAAGTATACATAGTTCCTAATCGAAATCTTCCTTTGTTTGTGTGTAAGCATATATGTATGTCAATGCAACATATAGTGTGGATATCTTTGAACCGTTGGTCGTGACACAACAGCATATAATATTATAGTATATGCTTATAAAAGGTAATTCTTTCCTTAAAGAACCTGTAGATATGTGAATATATAGAGTAGCTCAAAGGCCAGAGTATAGGGAGAGACGGAGCCGGAGTGAGAAGACCGCGCATGGAACTCCACAGCGAGAGCTCAGGGAAAAAACTCGTATTTAGAGAAAGAGAAAGTCAAGCGAGCCGGTGAGTTTTGCGGGAGCAACTACTGTTCTCACAAGTGTCACGTTGTTGGTCTCTGGATGTTAGCCTTTATACTCTTCCATGCAGTTTGAGCTAACAGTTTCTTCAACAGAACTTGTTTCACACTACTCACACTTTCCTTCAAGTCGTCTTTCCTTAGTTTGAGAAATGCAGCGTGAAAGCTCCCATTAATCTTACCACGTGAGTAATCTTCTTCTTGTTTCACCAAATATAGCTGTATAAAGTGGAGGTGTATAGAAGCCCTGCATAGTTTGTCCGTATAAGCTGGAGTATTTCCGAGATAAAAATCTCAAAAGCCCAGCTACAGTCACGTAAGGATCATCCGTTGTTTTACACCATTTAACAGCCGTTTACCAACATTGTCCTCAGAAGAACAAACTTAAATCGCTATTGCTACTTTCCAACCTAGTAGACATAATTCAACCTCGAAAGAGAAAACCAAGGGATAGCGAAATAAAACACGGATCTAACGACGGGAACTATATATTTACTACGACAACACTGTACTTACTACACGAATACTATTCTTACTTCCAAAACTCAGTAGTTATTCTTCCAAGTGGTACTTAAGTGACTTTATATACAAGATACCGGGGAAGTACAATAAATAATTTCTTCCCACTAAATAGTAGGAGGAGTTACAACCACTTGTGAAATTATTCATACGTGAACAAACGAGTGTTTGCTTCGAGTCAACGTGAAACGAGATAAATAAACTATCCTAAGGAATTCAGTTCCAATAGAGGTTCACACTCTATCACTCTATACAAGTGTACTATACTTCCACATATAAAATAACAATACTTTCTAAATTCTTGTAACTTCCTTTTGCAATAAAAAGCTACAACACGTGGTTCTCCTTATCGTGAACAACTGCTCACACATTCGTGAGTACAGTAAACACTGCTTAGAAACTCTACTTGAGCAAAAGCAGGGTCAGCAGGCTCGATGGAAAAAAACTAACAATGATGAAGTGACGCCTATTAAAAACGAAAAAAAGCAACTTCTAAGCTGTACATATCCTCTGTATAAGAGATATGGGATCTGCAATGCTATTGTAGAAAAAATGATTTCAAGTTAGCGCTCCCCTCCGCTTAGAAGTGTAAGCCTGACATTGAAACCAACCGACTGGGATACATACATTTCAATTATTTATTCCTAAAGAAGTAAAAAAGCGTGATGGTGGGCTGTGAGTTTTTCTCCTAATACTATACTATAGCAGAAAAAAGAAAAGCAGAGGACTAGGTTTGTAAAGCTAATACATACATTGTCAAGTGAGTGTAGTGATACATCAAACGATTGCCATTAATCGCTCTTCCCTTTGACACTTCTCTGCGAATGTTCTGCTACAAATGCTAAAACCTTGGACACTTTGCAAACTTTGCTCATTATTAATGTTCTGTCCAATTAGAACTAGTAATATTTGTGTTTTTGCTTCGTCATCCCGGAATCTATATGGGACCTACAGAGGCGTCGGCACAGCCGGGAAGAAAAACATTTAACGTGAAACCAAAGCTGGACGACAAACCTCTAAGGTGGCAGAAGCTGAAAAACCAAAACTTGAACTGGCGAAGCCAGGAAGATAAGCTTATACAGTGGAAAACCTGGGAAGAAAAACCCATAAAGTGGCAAAACTTGCAAGAAAAACATATAGAGTGGCAAAACTGGGAGTGCGATCAGTTAAAACCAGAGAAAAGTAAGAGTCGATGATAGCAAACTTATCTGCTAAGAAAATTGTGCTAGCAAATTCAGAAACTTGTAGCATGTAAAATCAATTTTGTATTTGAAAATACAAAGAAATCAGCTACGTCGGCTATATATGCGTTCACGTATGTTTCTATGATAAGACCAAACAAAATTTCAGTAGCATTCCTGTACTGGAACCTTACTTTGAGATACTTGAATTTGAAGGTGTAGGGCCATACATATAAGGATATTCGGAGCTATACATAGACTTGCGAGTGTAAAAAGAAAATACTTAATGCTACGAAAGAAATTCATGTTGAAAACAGGGTTATTACTGTCTGTAACGAGGACTATCCATCAATGTCGATAATGCGGCTCAGCTATGGAAATATTTTGTGGGTCGATTGGCGATAGTCTTGAGGGAGTAAAAAGAGGAAGAAGAAGAAGCGATTTCAAACTACCAGCTACCTTTCTCATCAAAGACCCAACTACTCTCGGCCTGCTTTGACTTCAACAAGGCCGTGTACAAGCAGAAGAACAAGAAGGAAGTATCTTTCTCACCGTGCATGTGTCTATGCCGCCAATGTGGGACTATTCATTTTGTCACTTCTCTTCTTCTACTATTCATGACAAGGCCGACGTCCTCAATAAATTTTATATAAGTCAACTCCTGGGATAATTCTTTCTCCAAGGGATAGAGGACAGCTAAGAAAACTAGGAAATGAGAGATTTTTCAAGATTCCCCAGCAACGTCACCACCACATGAGTTTATTGAAAGAGTCAAAACAGTTCGGCGGCTGTAATATTTAGCCTATATAGCCCATCTAAATTTCAACACTAACATCAGAAAAACATTTACTGGAAAGTGAATGCTAAATAATCGTAACAAAACTGAAACAACTGTTGCAACATTGTTAGTGTGACTGTTCATGATCTCTTTCAATGTAAACCATTGCTATTGCCAAGAAATAGAATTGGACTCGGAAGTTATTTTGAGTAGTTGTCGAACCTAAAATTTGATAGTTACAAACGATTTAATTCCAAGGAAATCTACAATCTCTTGAAATTCCATAAAGAATAAAGCAAAAAGACAGCAGGACAAAAATGTTATGGTATAATACAGGTTGGAGAAAGGAATGAGAGGAAAATGAGAAAAGGAAGCGGAGCAAAGACCTTAGAAAGGGGATATTAACAGTCCTTGTTGAAACATATCCATTTTAGTTCCTAAGTTCCGGAACTCGAAAATCCGTAGAATTTCATATTAAGACCCTCGTCCACACACACAAACGACAAATCCTCAGAAAGCGAGTCAATAGAGACAGAGAGCCCCGCAAGATAGTAATAAAGTCTCGTAAGAATAACGCGTATGAAAAAAGAACATCTACGTGCTTGAATGGTCAGCTTTTGCAGGGCCTGGCTCGGTATACTGAGTTCATCTGTAAGAGACGAGAAAGAAGAGAGAGGGACTTGTGAAAAATCCATGAAAAATATGTGATCAATCCTGTAAGTGTGGACCGGACATATAACTTAATTTTTGAAAGTGATCGATAGACCTAAAGGCATATCCTTGTAGCCGAAGAATTTTACGTAGAAAAACAAGCCAGTTTCCTATTGACAATTCTTGGATTTCCACGAACAAATATAGGTACTCTTTCCTACTCTCTGACGTTGTTCACATTCCCTTACCTATAAAAACATGTTATCTCATCCACTGTATAAGCTGAATGTGTTTCTTGGAACGGCCCAGCATTTATAAAATCCACCGCTTCTGATTCCCAAATTTTTGCTGACAAAGACCCGACGGAAAACTAATAAGAACCTTTGATATATCTAATAAGTGGATAACATCGTTATTATCGACGACCTCCTCCAGCTTTCAAGTTGATTTTTCTGTACAGCTCCGCCTTCAGGAGATACTATTACCCCATTTTTACAATACGTTGAGCTCCTTGATGCAACGAACGTACACTGGAACAGTTTCAAAGTACTAATAACATTCCAACACAGCTAAAAGGCCAGCCAAACATACTGAGAGAGCTGAGTACCGAACGGGAAAATTACATTAAATGGCTAAAACTAGCCAGAGTCAACAAAACTCAGGTGTATTTTCTGAATTTAAGTTCCACTGGGACAGAAGTAGCTGAATAAAAAAGATTGTAAAGCCTGTGTGGTTAAGATTGTTGTCTAGGAGCCCAGTGTGTGGCTCATTTCTTGTCATCCCCTTTCATTCCCCAAGGTTTTGGTGGTCAGCCATTGAAAGTGGCTGGCAATTTATTTCCGCCCGATGCCGCCTAATAGTGAAAAGGTGGATAATGAAGGTGGTGAGAAGAGAACTGTTCAGACATGTATTATAGACACATCTGTCATCCGATCTGCTGGAAATCATAATGGAATGGGAGAGCATCCCGAACGACGGAGGACAAAGTCCTACCATCACAGTTATCACAGGAGTGGACAAGCTCACTCAATGGGTCACGAGAGGATTAGAGCAGGTTCTAAGGATCTGGATCTGCTGAATCCCGCTGATGCTGCTGCTGTCTCTTCTCACTGCATAGAAAGACGTTCCCACAACAACTCCATTGATGTGGAGGAACAAGTGGCCAATTTTGAACTCCCAAGTACTTTAGCCCAACAGTCCCGTACAATTAGAGAAGGCACTGGGGTTGACGGAGATAATGAGACATTCCGTCTTACCAGTACATGTTCCTCTCCTTCTTGGAATTGTAGAAACTCCAAAGAAGCCATTGGTTATAGAAAAACTAATAGTGACAGGATGGTAGGAGCAGATGAAGCTTCGAGTGGACTTTTTTCGGGGAATGCAAGGATGAGACGACGTAATAACGCTGGGACATTGTCAAGGACAGGATTGCTCAGTGTTCCGAAAGTAATCAGATTACTGAGCTTTGTATTCCCAGTGACATGTATTAGCCATTATTGTTGGAGATTGTCCGCACTTCTTCCCCCCATGCGTGTCAGGTGTCAAATTAGCTCTGTGAGAAGTGATTTTATCTGCATAATCGTCGCCCTCTGCCTACTCTCGCCCCTTGTCACACCCGAATATACTTCCAATTCGATCCATTCTCTGGATGTGCCAGGCAAGTATTATATTATATTGTTTATAAGCTCATTTATTTATATTCACAAACTTTATTTTCCGTAGTATTTACCCTTCGCAAGGTTCCAATCCGATTACGGAACAGTCAGGAACAACTTTCGTGACGTAAACTTTAGTGTTTCTGTTTAAGAAATTTGCTGTCTGTGCTGTCAATTTATACAATAGAGGTAATAATATGTATTTACCTATTAAGTACTTCTTCATCTACAATAGTTATATGTTCGTATCTACTTACTTACAATATCTCATCGTACTTTGCTTTCATCTCCATACATTACATTGAAGCTCATATTTATGTACAATTGATATAGGTTTGCATTCAACAACAATAGATATAAGCCCATCATTGTCATAAACATAAGTGCGTATTCATCTGTGTTGAGTATCATAAACTCAAATCACTCCTCTTGTCTCATAATGTCGGCTTGAACGAAAAAGAGAGAAATCAAGTGTTTAATAGATTAGAACATTAGGCCCTTTCTAGATTTTATTGGAGATGCTCTGTGTGTGTCACGATTCCCAGGGGATGGAGTCATCCCCTCTCATATTTCGTCATTTCTGTCCAGCAAGTTTTGTTAAATACCGTGGCAGTCCAATATATAAGACTTATACACATAAATACATGTACAAAAGTAAAGTTCGTATAGATACATAAATTGATTACCCGGAATCGCATTGTAGCACGGGCATATAAAGAGTCTGCAGGTTCTTATTATCCAAATGTGCGACTTTTTGATACTTCTGGCTATAGGCTTCATGTGTTTGAATATCAGTCAGTCCTCTCACTTGTGTCAAAAAACTTTACGTAAC
This sequence comes from Lipothrix lubbocki, assembly GCA_034696945.1. Classification (NCBI taxonomy): domain Eukaryota; kingdom Metazoa; phylum Arthropoda; class Collembola; order Symphypleona; family Sminthuridae; genus Lipothrix; species Lipothrix lubbocki. Next base: position 17,508 of record JAQGAK010000665.1, read on the forward strand.
CCGTCCTCACGTTTTGACAGTCTGTTTACTTGTTATTGATGCTTGATTAACTTATTAGTTGGCATAAACTTCACAAATAATTAAAAGCTAGATTAGACTATTACAAAATGTATTACGCCACTCTGAAATAATTGACCACTACTGCAATAGAATGCATTAACTACATTATATATATTCATGTGTACTGTTAAATACACTGATGTTTGCGTTTGTATTTGTATATTCTTCTATGTAGATGTGAAATCTCAATGTTGCACAAGAAAGTAAAATGAACCTCGATTCGAATACCTATGCAAGTGCATAACCCTTGATGAACTTTTGCTGGATATAATTATATACATATGAACTTGACCAAGTTTTGTGCAACAACATAAATGATTTATCGTGAGGAACAATTTACTCCGATGAATTATTAACGCCAGCGTAGACATAAACAACCTGCAAATTTAGTTTGCATAGGTTTTGTGGCAATTCAAATTTAGCTCCGCTGTCAACATATGTAGCCGACTCATTTTGGTAGCATGGCTGTAGGTCTGTATAATTGGAAGGAGTAAATAGTATAATCGCTATACATGGTTGCATATGTGTATATGACTTATATTAGGGCTTATGTATATTTGCATTATAACACCTTTCGTAATGATTTCCAAGAGCTCCGTTAACAGTTGCAGGAACTATTTTGAAATCATAAATAATTTGAATGTGATTGCTCGACTTCTCTTTACACTCTCATGCAATCACTTCATTTATATAGTTGAATGATTTTCTCAGGGAAAGAGAATTCCCATAAGTTCATTTTCCTCGCGTATGTGTGTAGATACAAAAATATGGCGCTTAAGTGAAAAGCTTTCAGCTATTCCAGACATACCAGTTATAACTACAGCTGATTAGGGGAATAATAATTGCTGTTTTCGGATGTTTAGCAAGCTTTCCCGGTATTTAGTGTTCCTACACATGACAAAGTGGAGGCATGCACATAAGCATAATTACCCAGGCTGAATATGTATACGGCGGACCACAGGAAATGTGAGGCTTTCATTTTGCGTGTTCTCCCTGAATCGTTCGTGCAGATTCTTGTTAATGTGCAGTCAGATAGTCAATTTATTCCCTGAGAAATATGTTGATGATCACGCTGATACTGCGGGATACACATGTACATAACTTTATGGATGCTACACCGGAACTGTAGACCCGATTTAAGAGTGTGAGCTTCCGTCTTAACATCATTTCTCCAAAAGTATTTTTATTATGTTTAATCCGCACAGTTGAAAGGACTTTTATTTGAGTTTACTACAGCGGAAGGAATAAAAGTCATAAGTAAAGGTAAACCTACAGTGTCTACATTCAGTGACTGAACTAAGCATGAAAGACTTTTAAATCCGTAATTACACCGATATTAAAGCAAATAATGTTTCACAAAAAACTATAACAAAAAGTAACTTTAAAAAAGGGAAACATCAAAAAGTTGGAAACAGGAGAGCAAGCATAAAGTGAGTTTTATTGCAAGAAAATTTAAATTTAATTAGTTATGCACAAATTTATCAAGACTATAATATGATACTAGATATGTGTAGGTTAGGCATTTTTGTAGAATAGAAACAAGTTTGAGAAGCATGTTGTTCCACTGAATTCCACAGTTGTAATTAGGCTGGATAGTGTGAAGATAGAGAAATTGTGGGAAACAGAGAAAGGTTGAACTAGAGAAACGCACACGGTGAACAAATGAAATATTTATGGGGATGATTGTAGCCTGCATTCTAATGATAGCCCAGGGTACCCATAATTATCGACTTCGAATGTATGCCACGCTCACATCACTACCTTGACTAGACCCGTGATTAACCTGTAGGGTAGAGAGCGGAGAAACTAAAATACAAAAATTCTGTAAATACGTTGTACATGGAAATATGACGTTTAACACTGCATACACAGAAAGTTAATTGGGGGTTTAAATTCTACTTTTGAAAGCCTCGGACTCTACATAAAGCTCAACAACATGCAAATTATAAAGAGTGTTTAAAAACTCTGGTGCGAAAATGCTGAAATATAAGTACCTATATAGTGTTTTGGTCTCAAAAAGTATAGGTACCTGTATGGCAATTACCTCACGTGGAATATAAAAAGAGCAATTTTTAGCAATTTCTGACGTAAATAAAAAAGCTTCTGTATGCACATCCATTACAAGGAGTTATACATACGGAGTGAAGATTCCGGTGGTTTAGTTCTTTCTTCGCATGCCAATTCCAATGTCCGTGATGTTCACCATTTGCCAGAGCTTGTAGTATTACAAAGTTGTTATTTGGTTTCAACTCAAATTCGAAACTTCAGCTTTTACAAAAACCAGCAGACTTGAACATTCTCCTGCACTTTCATTTCAACCACTGGAACAGATCAGCGGAAAGACGTTGTCGTATAAAAATTCTCATATAAACATCCTTCGCATGTACAATCAATCCAATATAAAAATCATGTAGTTATTTCATTATGACCTGAGAATGCAATTTTTGTTTTAAACAGTATAATTTTCTAACATAATTTAAAAATATTTTTATTGTAATTGTAGGCTATAGCACATTCAAGAAAATTAATAGGCAGGAAAATTATGCATTCCTGCGTATATTAAAACCATTCAAAGATATTAAGTTTATGATATGCATGCTTGAAACGATTACGTAAAGACAACATTAAAATTAAAAATGTTTTGGGACAAGGGGATCATCCTGTATGAATTAAGTTGTATATACCCTAAACAGTTTGATGTTATAGCATCTTATAATGATAGAACGGCGATGCAATAAGAATCACTGACATAATTATGTGCAGTATACGTATGTATACTTATACACTTGAAATAGAAGGAACAACTTTTGGTTGTAGGAAAGATTCTCGCGATAAAATATGTGGACTTTTAGTGCCTCTGTTCATTTGTGTGCATTAATAAATCATAAAACTTTAGAAGCTTAGGCGTTGGTTTATTTTTTAAATGATCTTGTTTTCTCCTGGTGGAGCCTTACATACTATACTTGTACAAATACAAGCAATGATGTACTCTCAGGGAGGATGTAGATTTTTTAGGTTGTCTATTTCATGTGATTTGTGTCGTTGGGAAAGATTGCGGGCTTTTCTCATGTTTTTTGTAAATCTGTTTTAGTACAGGGTATAATCTTCTAATTAAGTGCGAAGTTGCTGTAATAAATCTCCTCATTAGTCTTCTCCCGTCAGATCATCATTCTTCATTATTTCCTGCCATAATGCCCTCACTTTAGTTTTTGCAATCCCAGATCATTATATTAAAAATAGACTTTCGCTTAACAAATTCCTTTCAACTCAGGAATATAAATTCAGGCATAAAACTGAGTTTTGCTTTATGTTTACACTAGAATAAAAGTCACGGGTACTTTCTAAAACTCTTTCTGTACAGGGAGCCACATAAGTATGCGGTTTTAATTAAAAACCAGCAGGTCTGTTTGATCAATTCAACTGTGTCGCTGAATGCTCCAATATAGGATGACATTGTAACTGACATTGCATTTGTGAACAAAAGCAGAACAATGCTCTCAAGGTTTTCTGTCTTGCATTGTCACTATTCTTTGTTTATCTTAATCCATAGATTGTCTCCGGGTTTTCTTGACCCATTTTCCCTGTAATCCCAAGCATTCAAAAATACAAACGAACCTAAAAGTCCCGGTGAAAAGCAACAACAACCGTGATAAAGAATATCTGACTTGACGTTATTCATGCAAAACTAGTAGATTGCATGCAAATGTCGTATACAAAATATGCAAACATAAAGGGAAATCCACCCATTGAAGGCTGCTCAGCATGCCGGCGGTGGATTTTGTGGGCAATGTAAAAACCATATGAGAAATTGTAGTGGTGAAATAGATTTTCCACCGCAGAATTTTTATGGCAAAACTGTCTCCAGGCGGGGACTTCCGTCCATTGAACATTATATGGGCAATAAGACAACGCCGTTTGCATGCATATGTATGCTAATTTTTAAAACTGTGTCATCCCTTATGTATAATTATGTAACCATATAGTAAATGTATGAAATAAACGCACGTGGAATGTACAGATATGTATGTATGTGTATAGTTACACCCATATAGTAAAAGCAAAAGATAAGGTCCTGGCTGGGTTGCTGAATGGCCACAAAGCTATATGCTTTTAGAACTAATAGTCTTAAAGGTATGAGTAGAGGAATAGTGGCCAGATTTTTCAACAACAATAATTCTCACAAAAAGTCCAAGGAAAGGTTTACGAAAGAGAGAGAGAGAGGGAAGAGAAAGCAGGTGGCCAAGATAAATGCACCTTCGCTCCAATATGTAAAAGCTTATTTATTCAGAATCAGTAGAAGTGTATCGGGAACTCCTGAAGTGATTTACTGTGTTGCGAATCAAGTCTTTTCTGTTCAAAAGACATTTCTCCCTGATTTATGGCATTACTTGTGTCAACCAACACTTTTCCCCGTGTGAGTTTTATGCAGCAGCAGAGAGAGTGAGTACATACTGGGGAAAACCTTTTCCATGGGCATAACACAATCATGGCCTAACCTACGACTTGTATTGTAATGGGCCGGCTGCAATTCCTTATCCCATTCAAACAATTCTTTCCTTTCTCCCCGAGTAAGTACCTAGCCTTGCAATGTATCATGAAAGCAGCGCACAGAACGTTCTATCGGAAACACTATACCTTATAACCAATACAACTGCAAGTGCACAAATTATATCCAATACGGAACCAAACAGCGAATATAGTATATAACTAACATAGAATTATATCCCACGTATAACCTTATACACCAAACACTTACAAATCAATCCAGGGAATAGTGTCTCCGAGTAACTCCATAGCATTATTTCCCCAGTTACACCGGTATAATCGCATGTCAAGTACGCGGCACATGCATTAAATATGTGCCGTAAAGTCTCTGTATACCCATACAATTCCAAACTAACCTTGTGGTGAACTCAGCGGCATATACGTGTATATATAACATTCATGTTTATAAGCAGGAACATTGTACATACTGTGCGTAACTATTATATAAATCTGTAGCTAACCATTACACAGTCCAGCCATTCCGTTGTAATACTACGCCTATCAGATAAGTATCTAATAGTACATAATAGAAACGTAAACCCAGCAGGTTTTAAGTCTGACCCATTGTTTTATATACATACCTACATACTTATGTATATACAAGATATACTCATTCACAATGTATTACGCTACCCTTCTAATGTAAAGAGACTTTTGAGTGGTTTTAATATATGTACACATAATTCCAGAAATCATGTCCAGTCCCCTATACACAAGTTACATACAACTTTTGCAAATGTATAAAGAATGAAGAAAAGAAGGGAAGCTAAGGCCCTAATTTACGCTTTGACTATACATCCAGACAAACAGAGCTCTCAGAGAGAAACTAGTTTAAAACTGCTACTATACATGTATCTACATCAATTCAAACAGACGCTTGCAATGGAATATTGAAACTTGCATGAATTTTGTGCAGTACTGTTTCTGTTCATAATATTAAACCCATCAGTACCATACATTCTGAAAATTATTGCTGTAAATACCTCTACCCTAATACATATATGTTGCGTTTATTATTGTATCATAAGCTTGTATACAGCTTGTATGTATATTGAATAACTATATGAAGGTAGAACAAAATTTAATATGGTTTTAACTTTCAAGTATGATTCAAGTAGTTTGGAATACCGAATGTTTATATACTTATTACAGTTTGCCAACTTCTAAGCTAGCAAAAGTTTGGTGAAGGATTAAAGACCTTATTCACAAAATTATGTCCGGTAGGAACTTGCTGGTGATACAAGGTAGCTTTTTTACAATCCATAGTTTATAAAATTCAGATATAGTGGCGATATTGAAGTTAAATTTTGTTGACCGCAAAAATAAGTAGCACATGTACACTTGAATGCATTTAACAAATACTGTGCAGACATGTGCGAAGTAAAAAAAAAATCCAATAAAGAATTCAAGAATCACACAGTCCAATGCAATTGAATCATTTTGTATTCCAAATTTTTAGACTGAAAACCTACAAAAGTACATGGCTCTGCAAGCTTAATAATATTTGTTAGGGCAGAATTTAATAAAATTTACAGAGTTTACAAACTACATCGATTCTGTACTAATGTACTGTCATCTGGCTTCCCAGCAGGTTCATCGGAGGTCTGCAATGGCTGGAGCAATAAGATTTGGGTAATTTTTGGCTGTTGAAAATATGCTGGCCTTGTAGGCCTTCATATTTTACTGGGAGCTTTGGCAGGTGCAGGATCAAATTTACTAGTTGAAATTCCAGACTTGTCTAAAGGTTAAGGAAGGTGTATGTATATGTGTGTGTACTAACTTCTGGGGTATGTAGTACAGTTTCCGCCCTGCTACGTGCAGCCCGCTCGTCGATCCTACGGAAACTTTAATGGTGTTCACTTATACGAGTATAAGTGAATGGGGCTACAGCGTACTTGAAACTATACACAGGATGGAAGTTGATCTAATTTTCTTGTGTATTTACTTTCGCTCTACCTTACATCATTATAGGATTTTCATTTCAAGGTTGATGGCATCTGTGGAAGAATATTTTCTAGCCATTTGAAGTTAGCTTGCATCGCTGTAACATTACGCACACGGGGATACATAAACGACGGAGTAATAAATCTCAAGTGAAAGAGAGCGAGAACTCATCGTGGTGAAGGCCTCGCTTTGCTCCGATCCTCTCCCAACATCCCATTCTCTTCATCTTCCTCCGATATGCACACTGTTTTCCGGAGTAATTTTATAACTCAGTATTTTTATTGTTGTTGCTTTTTACAATGCACTGCATGCATAATTACCCGCAATGCTTGTATGCTTGTAAAAGTCGGTGTATGTCCGAACATACATAAACAATTGATCCCATATAGCAGCATTACTCTGTCGTCCCACGTTACCCTACAGCCGCAATAAATGTACTTTAAAAGTGTAAGGGAGAGAGAGATGAAGCCCATGAAGGAAACAGAGGTACGTTGAATAATGAACAAGCCACAAAGCTGTGGTTTCAAGTCAACCCCTTTGAGCTTATTAAATATACATAAATTAAATTACTCGTCGTCAGCAAGTTGGAAAAACAGGCTTTGCTTAAGAAGCCTCAGGTGAAACCTGGTTTTCTCTCATTCTCTTTTTTGTACTTAGCCAAATAAATGTGATTGTCTGATATTTTCATTTTTAGACGGCAAACCTCACAGTCTCATATTTATTATCACATAAGTTCATATTTATCTCGTCCCCCGGCCGCTCACAACTGCTTCCATTCCTACACTATTCCGACTCCCTTGATAGACGGCTAACCTCAACAAGATTCTCACGAGAGATAGAGCTAGAAGAAATGACTTTGTAATTCATCATTATTAGCATTTCAAAGAAAACCGCCTGCATTCTCTTCATACTGGAAAGTTTAGAGTAAAAAATTGGCTAATTATCGGAATGAGAAGTTATAATTACCAGAATAAGGGAGAATAAAGGATTTGCACGTAACTGAAAATGTGTCCTCAATGTGCCTCTAAAGTTGATTCACGATTTGATTACAACTTCAGCTTTTATCAACATACTTTTAAATAGTATAACGACAAACACTCTATTCATTTTAAGTTAGTTTCCATGTTTTAAATAATGAAAATTCAATATTCATGAATGCCATCACACTTAAAAGTTTTGGTTAAAACATTTGGATGGATTAATATAATTAAATTTATGCGGGTAAAATTATTGTCAGTTATACATACAAGCTGACAATAGCACTGGTAAGAACTTGTGTTTTGGCAAGTTTATAAATTTTAAATAGGAACTTTGTGAAGACTGACAGCCTGAGGCGAATGTTTGGTCATGACACACCTTCTGTTAATGATTAGCAAAAATACAGGTTTGAATGTGTGTGCTGGTGTTGATGAAATTCCCCGATTAGTGTGCTCTATATAGAAAATATTCGTGAAAATTCACCAAGAAATTCAAGACTTCAATGAAACTTGAACAGTTACAGGATGAAAGACTACGGCTGAGCAGTTGTGGTGCATATGTTTACGTACACATAACAAATATAAGCAATTTTAACCTTATTTAAGTACTTTAATATAACCTTATTCATTCCCTGCGTTCTTTTTGAATACACACGCACATATACTGTGGGATAGAAACTGCAAGATTATTTACAGCTATCGTCTCATGCAGGCGTATTCGTACAACGTGAAAGCACATGCAAGGATTACTTCAGCAAAGTGAAACCTGAGAGGCAAAAGCCATTACCCATATTATTAGACTGAATATTTCAAAATCCAAGCGCGAGGCTTAGAGCTGCCAACGCAGCGAAGTAGGCTATGGTATAAAGCACGTGTGGTTCATAGAGTAGAAAGTTATAAAGTAGAAAGTACACATAAGATGAGAAGAGTGAAAGAGAAAATCCTTTACACGAGCCGGCATCAACACCATTGTATTTCCGCAATTGATCTATGAGCACTCGTGCACCCTACCTAGTCACTACTCATTCGCACCTTCATCAGTCCGTAATTTCCTCCCATTTCGTCCGTCAAAGCTATCGTAATAAGTTCTTGGAAAATCAGACGATTTGTCTTTCTTTGTATATATACACTTGTATGTGTGTATCAGTATATATATAATCATTTCCACTATAGTTTCAACAGCATAGACTGTAAAGGCGCATACTACACATATTTTTCAATACTTTGAAACTCGGTACGTCGGTATCGTTATCCAATCCAATTGATATTTTATCAGATTAGAAAATAATAATCAAATTGGACAAATCACACTACCGAGCGTCACCAATCCATTTACAATCATTTGCTTTCAAGAAGCACATTCGACTTATTCTATAAAAGAGGAGAAAATAAATTACAATGAACTTTAAAAAAAGTACATTAGAGGAGCATAACATTTTGTAATGAAAAAGGTAATAAGTAGTCACAAGCAAGTATTTCTCTGCCGGATGTAGGAAAAGGAAGCCAGAAAATAGCAGCAGCAGAGCTTTCGACACACCCACAGAATCAATTCCAATAATTGTAATATTTTTTCTATAGTTTCTGTGATATTTTTCATTGCTTTAAAAGCCTCGGAAGGAAAAATCTGGATTGGGACCACCGCAATATGTACAATGCCGTCATAAATACTACTGTAGTATTCCAAGCATGAATTTCAAGGGATGAAATCCAGCCATCCCAAGGAGGCACGTAAAAATGGAATACCATGTATTCGTGCAAACGTACTTGTACAATCGTGAAAACATGGGCAACACCAACTTAATAATATAATATGTTCAACTCCAGTGCCATACACTAACCCGCATTATAACATATTAAACTATTATATGTACCTTTATGCACTATTATGTACTTAAACCTTTATGTCGGAGTCACTGGAAATGTCTTGACTAATGTTGAATTTAAAAAGAAAAACGGACGGCTGTTTACATCTCTGGCAGAGAAGGTAGAGACGAGAAGAATGAATGCAATACAATACTTTATGCAGATAACGTTGTAAGAAATGTGAATACGAAAGTACAGAGTAAACTATAAAATTACAAATACATTAATAATAAGCTACCATGTTTCCATATTGAAATTGGAAGAAATGTTAGTATGTGGGTTTTGGTGCGTGGCTTTCCTATTTGGAACATATTCCGGAGGCCGCGATGGAATAATAGCAAAAAAGAGAGTGGTAAAAATACTCAAAAAGTACACACACAAGATGATATATCTACATTTTGTAGTGGAGGAAAAAATGCTTGAAAAAGCATTCAAGGTAACCTTTATCCCGTAGCTAACTCCTGTTTTAGTTGTTGTGAGCCATAAAGAATACTTGCATGTATTTGTGTATGTGTGTTGTGAAATTCCTCAGAGACTTCAAAGTAAAAAAGAAGGTAGAAGCTTTTTAGAATTTTCTCCTCCAAGGTACTCTTGTCCATTCCATGTAACTCTAAGCCACTTTTCTAGACTTTCTTACTCTTTTCTACTTGGTCCTTATTCTATTCTTTACTGGTCCTTACGCTCTTCTGTATGTACCTGCTTATGTATTTTTCCTATACTTGTACTTATTCTTTCTTATGCCCGTCCTTATTTCTCCGACGCCGTAGTCCTTATGCTCGACCGTGCTCCCTTTATTTAATTCAGACTAAAAAGTTTTCCAAGCCATGTCTTTGCATTCATACTCTCAACAACTCGTTTTTCCTTGATACTTGGATTTAAAAGCGAAAAGAGTTATTGGAAAACCAAGGATTTTCTTTATTTTAGTTAACAATAATCTTGAGATATTTTTGAAGGCAAAAGTATGTTCCTTGTATGACTAAATTCCAAGCCGCCTGGTTCTTTAACAACAATTTTGCGATTTAAAAAAACGACTTTATAAAATAATATATTTCAATTGTAATCATTAAAAAAAGTGAATCACTCTCTAGCAGGTGTATGTATAGTTCTCATCTAATCCTTATCTTCTCATTTGAACAAACTCTGAGGTCTTCTAGTTTACCTTACGTTACAAATACGCTTTCCAACTATGCTGTAAAGATACCAAAGTTTTATCATTAGATTTCTTCTAATGTATTATAGTCGCATGGGGACGCCTACACTGTTTGATTGTATTCCCGATTCTTAGTAACTCTGTGTTCAATTGTTTACATAGTTTTATCATGTTTCAAGACAATGAAGATGTCTTATTTTACAGTTTTACTGATGGTTTTGTAGCAATATCCTTTCCATGTCATGATACGAAAAGTAGATTACACACACAGACTGTGAACATACATGCTATTCATATATTGATGAGAGATTGTACGTTACAAATTTCAGAGCCGTTCAAAAATGTCGACTAAGTCGATGGAGTTAGACATACCAAGAGGGAGACGATATTTTTATTAGGACAGTTAAGCAAATATTTCTTGAAAGCATTCATCTCTGTTCCATTGCTGTAATAAGATTCAGGTGTATTACAACTAAAGATATTTATAAAGAAGCGAAACCATGTACAGTTCAATATCGCTTCGAGCTACAAGGCATAATAAAGACTTTATTTTGGGTGTACTAATAAGGATCATTCTATTGACACGGGTTTAGTATACGACCAGAATCGTTGCTACACTATATTTCTTATTAGAATCATTTTCTGTAGGGCAAAGTTTGCTTGAGGCAGACCCTGGAAAAATATGCACGGTTACAAGCTTGAGCCGAGGGAGTACATTAGGAAGTCGTTATCCGAGTGTCTAAAGTCAAGTCGAGTGTCGTAATCTGAAGAGTAGGGTGGGAGTGCGTAGTCGTGCATAAGAACAGGCAGGGCCCCAATACATATAAGAACAGTAAAGGCATGGTTTTGTGTAAGAAACGTTGTAAACCAGTCTATTTTTAAGAAATATAGATGTTGGAACTGTTGTAAACATATATGTAGGCTACACATGTATAAGGAAAATACATAAAGAGCTACATAAGTATGATAAAGGCAGTATCGTATTTATATATAAACTACTAAAACAAGCTACTTGAGCCGTTATTCATTATAATGGAACAGTATATCTATACCCCTCGTCGAATAAAGAGAAACAATAGTTTGCATATGAGAACTTCCAAGGAAACATATTGAAAGCGAATGTGCAGCTATTTGCTCTAAAGGATGTTCACATTTATGATAGTGTGTGTATGATACTGTACGCTATGATAGCTGGAATCTTCCAGGATGCTATAACATAGGCTGGTGGCTTGTTTTAAGAAAATGTTTTGCTTAGCTCACTTTCTTTCACCATGTTTCCCTTTCCCTTGTACCTCATTATGATTTAATAAGGTTGCTCACTCTTTTATGCACTCAGGATGAGCGGGAATGTTGCAGAAGAAAAGAGCAGGAGCAAGGCTGAAATTCTTGAATCCCTATAGCTTCTTTGCTTCACTGGGCTCTGGACGCAATTTACTAATGCCATAACTATTGGAGTATCTGCTGCTGCTCTCGCATGTTTTAGTAACGAGCAGATATTTACTGCCTCTTCTATCATACATACTCTAGAGACATTACAATAACTACGGCAGGATTAGTTTCCCTGTTTCTGTTGTGCACAGGCTTTTTCAAAAGGCTTATAAACTGCTGACTGGAATTCAAAGTTTTTTTTTGCAATGGATCCGAAGACTCCTTGGAACTCAAATTTTTCAAAGTTTCCAGCAATATATAATTCTGTGATAAAATTGCCTACGACATGACTGCGTACATTTTAAATGTAAAATTTAATTACAAATGCAGTTGAATTTATGTGCAACTGGAGTTGCAGTTCTGGAGTACAGTTGGTGTTTCATCACCACGTCAACAAGCATTGCGACGTGGTAGTGCAAACTATAGTTCTTACTCACAACTCACAAGGAATATCGAGTTGATTTGACATTCCTGTGTTCATTGAATATCCATGTATGTGTACATAATTTGTGAAATATAGTCCTAGAAAAACACAAACCTACAGTAGATATATCTAACTACACTAACAAAGGAAAGAGAATGAGGGGAGATGAAAAGTGGCAAATAAAATGAAAACCTTTTAAAAGATTGGGAGTAGAAAGCAGCAGCATGAGATAATTTGATGGTATGTAAATGAAGTCGGGTCCGGTTTCCAGTACGGCTTCGGAAACAGGCTGGAAAAGAGGAAAGGGAAATGCAAGGGAGCTCTCTCACTGTGTGGTTCTACAGTTTGTACAGCTTATTGTATACCAAGTAATCTATATCCAAGACTTTCCCTGAAAAGAACTTGATTCCCTTTTTGGCACGTAAAAAAATCCTGCTGCTAGTTTGCACTAGCGGGTTATAACGTTCCGCTCTTATGAGTGTTGCTTACTCTTACGAGTAGCAGTTTCGCTATTAGGAAAGTAGCTTACATGTGCACTTATTGTTTGGATGTGTGTACGAGCCCGTGTAATTTGTAATGTATATGGATGGTGGTATAGGGTGAGTGTAATATTAATGTTAATGTCACCAGTATAAATGTAACGAATATAGCGACTACACTATTAAAATATGCAAGTCATATGTGGACGAAATTTTTAGCCAGAAGAACCCAAAGCAATCTGGCATAGGTATGCATTATTCTGATGATTATTAGTTGCTTACGTGCAATCCCAGGCTGCGAGTGAGTAACAAGACATGCATTCATGTAGGAATAATTATCTCACTTCGGCATTTTGAAGAGGATCTGATAAACTTTGCTTATGGCACTTGCACATGGAAAGCAAAACTGCTACCTTTCAAGCATACTTGCAAGTTCCCATTCAAAGTACATTTCTAAAGTTAAAAGCCCATTTTCATTATTACAAAGCTGCATTCAAAGCATACTTTCAATGTTAAAAACTTTAATTGCGAGAGTTGGTGTGAGGGAGTTGCTATTTTGCTGAAATGAAAGTTGAGTACATTATATTTGTCATTTTTACAGCACGACTCAAGAGTTACAATACTTTTTTGTATGGTAGTTACGGATAAATTTATACGTGTTGTTTGTTCAAAGTTTAACCTTTATTAAAAAATAATAGCTCTTAAGATTAATGAGTCGTATAGCAGCAATAATTAAATCCAGAACGGCTCTCAATGTGCTCTCGGATAAGTTACTTGCGGTGATGTAAACATGCTATGCGTCCACTGTATAGTAAAACTAATCTTCGGCTTAACGAAACATTGGGGATGGCGACCATGCAAAGTAGACGTTATTTACCCATGCATAAGGTTTTATGCTGTGCATTGAGAAGAGTAATCAATAGCGATTTACATAATGTGCAGACAAACTTACCGTGTTTCACCTCTCCTTGTTGTTTCAGTTTTGCCAACATGCATACTCAAGTTGTTGGCATTTCCTCGCTGTACTCCTTTGGAATTTATTTATTCTGGAGTGAATGCCATATAATTTTAGCTATGTGAGTCACTCTGCCGTAATAGTTTGTTACCTACGAAGTCACTGGATAAGATACTTGGGATGTTACATTGTGTAATCATATATATAGGTTAGTTTCTGGGGCATGCTGCTTGTATTTTCAAATTTTCTTCTCACAGTTGATAGACCTCCTCTTATTCCTATATTTTCCATGTAAAATCCTTTATTCTATAGCTTGGATGACATATTACACATTGGAAACTCTGAATGTGTTTTAGTTGTCGTCTCCGTCATCATCCTAGTAGCAATTCCTGAAAATTGGATGTCCTCCTTTTATGTCTTATGAAGACAAACTCTCTCCTTGCATCACGTACACCGTCAGTCTGTATATACATTATGTCGTCTAAAGTACAGCAAGTTTTCTGTGTATAGTTCGTTTCAGACAACTTTTTGCATGTGACTACGTACACATTCAAAATAACGATTGGTATTAACACGAAAATGTAGACACAACAAAACGGGGACGTGCGTTATACCTCCCTGGTAATGCTATGTTAAAAATATAGAGAACGGCATATTGAAAAAACATTTTTCTAAAACTCATGAGTACAGATATGTATACATGTAGATATATACTATATACTATGTATACTATATACTATGCAGATATAGTTATATACTTCTGATTGGCTTTGATTGAAGCTTTCTGTAAAAGCTGTGCAGTCTACATGCACTATACACTTCACATTACCGTATATTACATGATTAGTTTAGTTTGTTTATTGATTATAAGCAAATATAAACTACGGTAGGCAAATATTTACGTTACATATGATTGCTCAAGCTGTCGATTTTCTTGAGCATTTTTCGCTGATTTCTCCAAAGGTAAAAGTTACCAAGTAGTATAGACTAGATCCTGGATAGTAGTTTGCTATCGTAACAAAGTAACTGTTACTTGTATTATATAGCCATGTGACGTAGATACGGCAGTATAAGTATGCTATAAGTGAGTACATGCTAGCGTGTCGACTGTGATAGAATATTTTTCCTTGTGCGGTATACATACATTCATGGATGACTACACACACATAGGCAGTTGGAATTGCAAATAATAATGTATTTAAGGACGCGAGATGTACATATAACTGCTGCTATCGCACATGCCGTCTTAACAACGAGTAACGCAAACATAGTTTTTCCAAATTCCTTCCTGTTTTTAAATAAATACCACACAGCATGCAGGCATGCAGTTTGGGCGGGCTGCTGTGTCACAAGCAAATAAATAAATTCTATCGAGTCGCTGTTGGATAGTTGGGTGAACTACTGCACGTCTTCCTTTCAAGTAGATTTCTGAAAATTACAAAAATTTCCTTGCGTTCTGACAACATTTTATTGTGCTCCAGTGGTCTCATGAATAGTGAAGTATCACACTGTTTTGTCCGAACATCTCAAATTCTCATTGCTGTACCCACACAACACAACAATGTTTATGCCGGCATTTGTTTTTTGGTGTGATCTATCTTATTACTTTTTTCTTTTAAAGTTCTTTGCCATTTCAATAATACAGTTAGGTTAATAAGTTACTTTTATATTTTTGAGCTATGTAGCTGGAATGCATTTCATGGTAGACTATAAATTTATGTTTGTTTATATTTATTAAAAAAAAGAAATGTAAAAACCGCTTTTACCGTGATGACTAAAACATTAGGTTGGTGTTTCCTATGTTTTCCAGGAGCTATTCCAAGGTGTTTTGCTCATGTACGTAATAAGTGATGGTTTCACACAAAGGGCAAGTATACAACGAACACGGCGCGTTATAGGAATTGGGAAGAAAGGATAGTTTAAATTTATAATTTAGGAAACCGTCAGGACAGTGTCAGCTGAGGTGACACGGAACTTTATCTGTATAATTCAACTTATCAGGATGCACTTTGGCAAGGGAAAGCAATTTATATACATGCAAGCCATTTTAGTAGGTTTCTCTCACAATAATGCTGTCCGTCTCTCTGACGACCTTGGGGATCATTTTAAGGAAATCATTAATTCTCACTTGAATTCATCGGCCATGCTTCACAACGCGTAACAAAAGCCACACCACTGTAACCACGCGCCCCTTTATACAGCCTTACCCATTACATTCAAGAATAAGTATACGCGTATACTAAGCATTACTTACATAGTGTGCATATTATATGCGCTTATACCAAATATCGTGGGATTTATATTCGAATGCAAATTGTAAATGCGAGTTTATCGCCTGATGCATAATATAGTGGATGTTGTATTCACTAGTTTTTAAAGATGACAGGATGAATTGATGCAGGAACACTTCTAATGATGCTTATTTGTTAAAATACTACAGTGGACTAGCTCTTGGAAGTAATGAGGATTTTAAGACAAAATTAAAACTCTCGTGTAAAGAGCAGTGTTTGAATGAATAGTGAATGAGACCCCAGCCGTGCGGATGAGGAAGCATAGAATAGTCAGCATTCATCGTTATTCAAGGGAAAAGAATACTTTCACATTCGAATAGATTAATTCAAAGAGAAATAAAAAATAGTGCAGGGAGCTGCGAGAAGAAGAAAAAGCGTTTATGAAAGGTATAATAATTACTGGAATGAACCTCTTTTCTATCAAAATTTGCATAGGCAATCCTACTTACATGATAACCATATCTTTTGCTTTTCTAACAATTGGCAGTAATGGGTTCGTCGAAGGCATGAATAAGCTCTCTACAAATGACTATTACTTGCATGACGCTAATGACTATTAGCTGTTTTATTCTGATTTCATGTGGGTACCTAGATTGAAGTTAAACTCAAGCTAATATGTATGCATACATTTTGGACATGATGTTATGCTTCAATAAAACATTTACTTATGATGCCAATGTTAACCAGCTGCGAAAAATCTGATGCTCAGAATTTTTAAAGTAAACAACTTGATTTTGATTCTGTGTAAGCAAACGTGTTGGTAGTTACACAAAACACGCTGAAAGGCAGAAGAAAAGAAAATAGAAAGTGGATTCGAAAAATGTATGAATAGAAAAATTTCCACTTGATGTAAGAAATTTGAGCCTTTTGGTTGTACAAGAAAACTGTAAGTTTGAGGAAGGCCTATAGACTCTTGACTTGGAGCTCGCGTCACTTGAAACTATAACCATCCTCATTTTTTGTCTGGATCAAGTTTTCTTTCTTTCTCAGTAACTTCCTTGATGAGTTTTTAATTATAATGTTTCTCTCATGAGAATTAGCTAACTATCGTTCATTGTATCTCTAAAACGGAAAACTACAGGACTGCTGATAAGATGACGATGGGAATTCTGAATTTAATGTTTAATCAAAGCCATGACTATTCTTCTGGATCTTCCCTTTTTATAAGACAGTTTTTACTGATCCTAGCGCATGGAATTTTCTGGAAAAAAGTTTGGTTCAAATTGTGCCCAAATGGTGGAGAGAAATATTCTCAGAATTTTCATGTTGGAAAAGAACGTCTAATTAATGAAATTAAATGAATCGGATATTCTGGAAACAGCTCGTTTTTTTTGTCTAAATCTTTCTGGTTAAAAATGAGATTTTATAATTAAACGTATCACACAGGATATTTAATTTCGGGACAAAAACTTTTGTTGAGCTTGTCGGATATTATTTTCCAAAAATCAAACCAAAGATCAAACCAAAAGTTTGGCTTAATCCAAGCAAGGAAAATTCAATCAAAGAATTTTAATGCCTTATGGTTTGGCATAGACAAATAGGTGAGATTAAAAACATTGGCACGAATGTCTTAATTGAATTAATCATGTACCTTAATTATTTCAAACGCCCGTCTGGCCGCAGGAATGTACTTGAATAGGAGTTGGCCGTTGTGTGGGAAGGAATATACATATGATTAACAAAGGAAGAAAGCGTAGAGAGTTTTAGGACGAACTGAATAATTGCCAAAGGAAATGAAGTTATTCCCAGAGGTGCTGTGTTTATGAACCCTTATGCGGGAAGCAGAGCGCTAATTGAAAAATGTTGTTTCCAGCAATAATTCAAGTATCCCGCGAGTTTATATGCAAATATGCCTTGTATTTGCATGTACGATAACTGCAAACGCTTTGGCTGTTGAGTATTCACCCCGGGTCTTAATTTGATCTCATCATCCTCATCGTGCATCTTTCTGTCATCATCATCATACCAATTTCCTATCTTTCTCTTTCTCCGAACACACTGTCTCTCTTTCTCTCCTCATTTTCACATATAAGGGAAACTTTTGTGCCTCACCAAGATAAACTTTTCATTCCCTCCCTGCCTCCGTTTATTTACTGTATGAATACATAACGGAAGGCATATTGGGAAATGGATGGAATTAAATGCAATTTATTATTCATTCAAGTTTTCAAGACTTCTTGTTCTATTCTCTATGTATAAACGTATCTCTCCCTCTCTTCTCACTGGAGAATCTTTTCTTCTCGAGTTAATTTTGTCAAAGGAGAAGCCAAAGGTACATAAGCTTTATGGCTTTTGACTCCTATTGTTCTTTCTAAACCTCTCTTTCTTCTTGGCTTTCAATACCCTCGCAGTGGTTACCTCCTTTATACGGAGGGTCGCCGTCTCGTCATTAATAATAAAGTAGCTAAACACATACAGCTTAGGATGGCGGCAGGAGCTCCAAAGCGGATTTATTACCGAGAGGTTCAAGCGCAGATATTTTACACCTGTTTTTCCATACGAGTGATAAGTGTAATTCCTTGCAATCCTTCCCGACATGTCTGCAGCTGTGGAGGAGATTGGAATCACAAGTATTACCACAAATGCATATAGGTATACATAAAATTAGTCGCTGCCAGTGGAGTGTAACTATAGAAAGGAAATTATGCGTAGGAGAACTCCCAACTTCGACATCATGTGTTTTATTGACTGCAACCACTCATCAAACATCCCCTTGATGCACAATGTAAACTATCACGTTGATTTCCTCATTTATTTAGTTACCGAACAACTCTCGTTCTGGTTAGGAACTCTGAAGTTACACCAAATAGTATAAGTAAATGAATTCAGGATGGAGATAAAAGTTTTTATGTAGGTTTATATAGACTTACTGTAAATATATATGGAGTTTTAGTTTCGGATAGCTTCATCGAGTGTCTTCTATATACACAAGCAGTAAAAGATCGATCAATCCTTCTGACATTGCTTTGTTTAATACTCCAGAGCATTTGCTTTCAAATTGATTCTATATGGTACGTAATCAGACAATCCTCTTGCCGATGATGAAGTTGTTACTGACTTACATATGATCATGGAGTAGATTTTAAGTGGAGTTGCTCCAGACTTACATATGAATGATGGAGTCTTACGTTCCATGTGAGCTGGTGTGCTCTCATATATAGGAACATTGAAATCCATAGTGACCAGTTAGTGTGACCGAGACTATTTAAACAAATGTGGCATGAAGCCCTTGGTTACCCTTTGAGACCCATTCTACGACTATAATTGCCCTCTAACCTTCAAAGAGTTCCTACTCTTGTCAACTCTCAGCATTCGAGTAGTTTATTTGGGGACAGATCCTTACCCAACTATGTATGCACTTTAGTGTTAGATATGTGCCTAACTTGTAGATACCTGTGCACTTACCATGTGCAACTGAAATACGACCCGATACATAGGTACATGTATACCTACAATATGCACTGAAAATCAGTTGTCGTCTCCTTGATTAATGTATACACGTTGTATCAAAACCGCAATCCTCAGCAATTGGATTAACTCTAATATATACTAATGCCCACAATACAAGCGTAAGTATCAATAAAGAGTAAATGTCGAGGTACATAAATAACCTTCATTGGTTGGTGTTACTGGAGAATTACGATCAGAGCTCGTACGACCTCCTGAACATTAGTATTTGGTTCGGTGGTATAATAGCGGAAAAATATATTGACGTTATCATGTAACGTAATTAACGCAAAGAACTAAAATCGAAAATATTAAACACGAAATAACTAATTTTAAGTAAAGATCAAAGAGGCACCATTATTTGCGTGATATTTAAATTCAGTCCTAAATTTATTTCACGCATTTGTTAAAAAACCTGTTTCCACGGCACTAT
The DNA here is from genome assembly GCA_034696945.1 of Lipothrix lubbocki. Lineage (NCBI taxonomy): Eukaryota > Metazoa > Arthropoda > Collembola > Symphypleona > Sminthuridae > Lipothrix > Lipothrix lubbocki. Next base: position 37,504 of record JAQGAK010000665.1, read on the forward strand.
ACATTTCCTGAATGTTAGAATCATTCTGTTGAATCCATGGACGAACAGTTCCGAAGGTGTTTACCCACGTAGATGCAATATACATGACACATTCTTATGCTGAATTAAACAAAAATAGACGCTATGAAAAATTATAGTCATAGAGACTATATACGTTATTGTTCGGTTTCATAAAAGTTACAACAGTGCTTTTATATGAGCGTTGGAAGCTCTCATCTTCTTGCGGTCACTCCAGGCAAGAGAAGAACTAAATAGCAACTAGCCTATTGATTAACTTCCGAGTGAATTGCAATGTTGCTCCGCCAGCATTAATTTTTACTGCTACGGCTAGCTATGAGTTTTTATTAAGGAGCGAATGGACAGAACCTTGGGCTGTGGAGTAATGACTGAAAGGCGGGTACGTCTGATTCATCATGAAGAATACCTTTTTCCCTTATGTAGACATGGTACCTGATATGTTTGAAAATCTGGAATAGGTAAAGGTCAAGTAGGACAAGGTGAGTCAACATGTCCATGGAGCTATTTAAAAGCTGTTGCGTATTTCATCGCTGAGCTTCATGTGCAGTCTACATTCAGAGTCAGGAGAGGAAAGAAGACGGCATCACATGACAAGGTGGTCTTTTATTGTGGTCCTTCCGTTTTCCTATCTCGCTATACATTTCTTAAGTCTAGGGAACTGCTCTCATGTCTACTATACGGAAACAGTTTTATTCCAAATACAAACAACAACGGGATGTCGCCCACTCAATTTTATACCATTCGCTCTGTAATCCTCAGCATTGCGTACTCTTCGTGTCTCTACAGACTAGAACATCTTGTGTACATGTTATGCCTCTGAAGCAAGAAATGTTCAACAGAGCTATACAATAAAAACTATCGTTTAATCGATTGAAAAATCCGGCGCCTATAAACGTTAACCCTGCATATCCATGCAGTATCTGGTTCAAATTCCGTTCTTTCCACAACCTCAAGGATTGCTGGAATGTTGAATTCAACAACTATCCGAATCATTAGTTTTCAATGGTTTTTGGTAAACATCAAGAGATTTTTTATAAAATTCCATTCGAAGGCTCTACAGAATATTAGTTTCTGTTAATTTTCCAAAACGCTACATGCAAAAATCTGTGCGTAATAAAATAAGCTATACTAACCACTGTAAGGCGTTTAGTTGGATAGTTCTATCTATGAGATCTTGACTTGCTCTCATGCTGCCGACGTGCATTCTTGTTGAAGAGCAAACTGAATAATTTTATACATTTTTGCTGCAACGGTTTATTGACACTTCAGTCCTTTGCACCACGTGCTCTTTGTTCACTCTAGTTTCTTCACTTCTACTCTAGTTTCACATAATGTAGTATCTCATTAGTTCGGATCGGTTTTTTTAAATGTGAGAATTGGACTGACTTATAGTATAATAATAGTATTTGCCAATAATATCCATGTAAAGGCTTAGGGGCAAAGTGATACACACAAACATATTATTGTGCCAAGATTTAACGTTTTAAGGGCATACAACAAACAAACGAATACTGCAATAGTTGTGTGGAGAAGTTAGTTCCGCTATCAGTTTGTTTATTTTTTGCACCACCGACCAACTTCTTGACTTACCAGAGCATTGACACTTACACGCAACTTTTCGCAACAACTTGTAAAATATTTTATGGCAACAATTGTTTACCTCTTATAGTACTAAACTGCACATACACATACCATGTTGTACCTAGCAGCATGCTGTACTCTATAACGTGTATCATAGCTTCAGCTAGTAATCTTGTGTTTACAAGTGTACGTTGGTTGCACACGTCTGCCCCACCACTGTACACACAACAGACATAAAAATCTTATTATCATCGTACTTTGTAGAGGCTGCTGGAAGAAATTATAGCTTTCCAGTCGGGATGTAGTTTCAGTGGGTTGGATGATAGAATGCCATGTAGGACATAGTATACCTGAATTGTTGTTGAACTTCGTTGGCGCTTCCTTAACATGAACAAAGGAAGAATGTTGAAAAAGTATAGAAACTTTTTGGTGGAACAAATCCATAAAAATTTTAATTTCATCTCTGTTAGCTGAGCCCTTTCGGAGGAGAAATGAAGGAGGAGGAAGCAAATGGAGGAGAAATAATAGAAAAAGTCTAAATTTTTACTTTCATTTTTATTGGTCTGTATATTGCTGTTGTTACGAGTGAGGTAACCTTCTCCACACTGTCTCGCTGGTATGTATGTAGGAAGCTATAATTAAGTATAAAGACAGCCGAAAGCAGGATATAATATTGGGAGACGGAAGACTACATTGCTAACGTTGCTGATATCCAATCGGGAATGGCTAGTAAGTATATATCCACACAGCAAGAAGGACGACGTAATAATCTAAAGAAAACCATCGAAGAATGTAAAAGGAAATTACTGTCTAACATTTGCCAACGGCGATGACACCCGAAAAAAGAATCAATACTAGTTTCTTTGTTCCACTGCATGGTGTGGTTTCCTTCGCTTTCTCCTTTTTTCTCTTCATTCTGTTTGTCTTCGATCTTTTCTTTCACTCCGCTCCTCCAGGAAGATATACAATACTACTATAGCGTAAAATCAAATGTACAAGACGAAGACACACAAGTTTAAAAAAATCAAACCACCATATCAGACCAGGGATTCTCCGAGCTTTTCACGCACATTCAATGAACATTTATCAAGCTCAGGTAAAATTAGATGACCTAAAACATTGGTTCGGTTTGATTTTTTTTAATACAAGCTGAGGTTTAGCCGGTGCAGCGTAAATGTACTGTCAAAGTTAACCTGGAATTCTAAAACATGGTGTATTTTGACTGTCCTAATTCGAAATGTTGGAACTTGACTTTCCACCCTTGATTAACCTCCTTGTATTAAAGCCCTTGTAATCTTCCCATTATATTTTGTTGAACATTAATCATTTTATTGTAATATTACAGGTTTAATATAATATACATAAAATGATCACAAACTTAGAAACTTAACTTGGAAAAGGAAACAACCACAACTAGAATACAAATTACAAAGTATTGCAAAAAAAAAGTTGAAAAAGTTAATATTTTACTGTGTACTTGGAATTACTTCCCATTAATTGACGTTGAAAGAGACTAATGTTATTGTGAATTTCTTATTTGTCGTTCTGTAGAGATTTTTTGTAAAGCAGAACTCCAGTGTTGCAAGCTAAATTATAACACCGATTACTCCATTATAAGCAAGTACAGATATATATGCCAGGCAGGTAAAATTGCTAAAGTGGAACTAGCAAGAATATGAATACAAACATATGAGTTTGCAAACATTACACCCAGAAATTAGATGTGAAAGACAAGATAAGAAATCCAATTTAAATTTCCTTAACAAACTTTTTCCTGCTCATGTAGTGAAGGTAAATAAGTTGGTGTGTGTACTAACAGCCTTCAAGAATAAGTAATGAGTTGCAAACTTTTTTGATGACACTTTTAACATTATCAATGTTGTTTACACTAGCAAAATAGATACGTACTTTCAAAACTCTATTAACTCTGTTGGTGGATCGAATGATATTTGTGTACTCTTGTAATTAGTATTTGCCAGTTGAACAAATTGGCTTGAAAAGAATATTGCAAGTATGTATATTAAAATGTATACGTAAAAAAGGGAAAAAATAATGATATTTCAAAACCAGTATAAAAGTTTCAAAAGCAGTAATTAAGTCAATACCAAATATGTCGTTTAAGGTATTCATGCTAAAAACTTGAAACTTCTAGAGACGGAAAGGTAAACATATATTACTGCCTCATGGCTAAAAAAACATAGACAAATTTATAAAATGGAGAACGCCGTACTCATCTAATAAATCGTATTACATGTCATGTCCTCATGCATGCAGCAATAAATTTTTGAGCGATATATTGCTCACATGTTGGAGGCAGTTGCACCAGAATGACTGTCACATATCTCAACACCGTTGTAGTCTCACAGTCGTTTCCGGTCCCTAATGATTTTCCTTGCTTTAATGCAAGACCAACATTTCATACTACCAGAGTTGCTCTGATCTGGACTTACTCTCAGCTTTTAATGCATCTATGTATAAGTACATTTATACTTATATGACATGTATAGATATAATACATGGTAGTACAAAAACATGAAGGTTTTTTCATCCATGAGCCTGGGGCTTAATAGGGAGTGAGCCATCGTAGACGCTTTTTTAATGTAGGAATACCTTCCGGTGTAAGAGGGACGTTGGAAGAAGCTCTTTATTTTGATGTCGGAGCAGGAAAAGGGAAAAGTACAAGACTGAGTTGTACTTTTACCTTGTAATATTCCGTTGATATGTAATTACGGTTGTATATAAAATACAAGCCCAATGTGCATACCCGGGTATCAGCAAGCTTCCACACATTACAAACTCCGTGGAAAGCATGCAGTGTGTATATTTCTTCAAAAGAAAAAAACATCTAGATATACATACATAGCCAGATAGTGGAAAGCTGGTGAAATGGAGGTATACTATGGGAACAATGACTCAGCAAGAGAAGAGAAGAAAAGTGATGCGTATGTGTAGTCGTTGGTATGTCGAACAACTCCAAATAATTTTACGTTTATTTCACAACTAACTATGTACAAGAACTGATGGGACAGACCAGGAATTCGAGCAAATCAACAATTCTCTTTGAACGTCTGTAAATGCTTTGGAGGGAGCGGGGGAAATGCAATGGCTTTGGCCGACTCTAGCCTAAGAATTTTCTTCAAGTATGAACATGTGCTCCTGGTATGTCCACTATATGCTCTGTATTGCATAATGGTAGCCACAGTTGTAAGCCCAAGCACCTAACTGTTGTAAACATTTAACAGGAATGTAAATGCTAGTCATAGTATTTGAAATATACAGCAGCAGTTTAAAGCATATGTACATATAGGGAAACATGTTGTACCAATTGGGTTAAAACAAGTACTAAATACATGACCTACATGAAAATACATATACCTAATCACTTATAAGTGAAACGTATAGTTATAAATAATTATACGTTTATAAGTGCCCAGCAAAGAAGCTGCAGTCAAAATCTTGGCAGAACTTGATGCATCAAGTATACTCAAATGAAACTTTTTAAAATTCCATCATGGACATTATATTTTGCAGCTACTTTAAAGACTAATGAAGGTACTGCATGTGCTAAGCAATAATGGCTAATTCAGTGTGGGTTTCCATGGTCAGGTTTCCCTCTTTATTTATTTGATTCCTCCCAAGCTTCTTACACCATGTTCACCAGGACATGGTTGCCATCATTTATTTTATTTTACGTGAGCTCCTGGCATCACATCCATTACCCATTTGTTTCACGCTGGATGAATGACCTGGTCCACGTAATCTTCTCTTGTTCCAACAGTCTCGTACTTTCCGTTTTGGATTTCAAGATCCGACTTCATATCAGGGATTTCTGCACTCTACTTTCCGTTTTGAATTTAAATATAAATATGCAGGAATCGCATCTATATGTATATACATACAAAGGAAGCTTAACTTCTGCATTTCTATATTATATTTTCCGTTCTAAATTTATGTATTTACCTTCCGTTTTGGATTTCCGTTCTCTTCGTTTAGTTACGATGTCTGCAATGTATATGTATCTAACGCCTATTTTGCATTTCTTCCTGTCAGTCTCGGTTATGACTTTCAATGTACGCAATACTTATTACAGTGATGAATTTATATGGACAGCGTGCACAAACTATGCTGCATTCCTGCTGTGTACTTTTCACCTTTATGCGGCACAGTTTTGCTCCGTTATAATAATGTTATGCTGTTGGGTACCCTTCACGTTATGCATTTATGATGCACACTAGTTTTAGAATCACTCTAACGTGATTCCATGTACTTCGTAAATATCACAACATAACACCCTGGGGAGTCATTTCCAACTAGCCTAATTCTAGAAATGTTGTTCCATGCAATTTGGTAAGTGAAAGAAGTGAATAATATTTTTTAATAGAGAGCATTGTGAATGCAATTACGGACGAGTGTAAGTGACTGTAATCAGGATTGGTAGCTATTTTACTGAAATAATTATTAGGCACAGGAAATGAGACAGCACTTATAAATTCATTTTCATAAAAGTTTTTATAATAGAATGAATTAGCAGCAGCACTATTTCAAGGCAGCAATACTTGAAGGCCACTTAAGTTGCTACTGCTACTGCTACTGCTACTGCTGCAGTTTGCAGTTTGGAGAGAAAATGTCATTCAGGATAGATACAAAGTGAGGGAAATCCTGGGAACAGTAAAAGAGGGAAAGAGCAAGGCACTAAAGGATTGTATAACTTCTATAACATATTGAGGAAATGACACCCTCAACGCTCTGGAGGGAGTTAGTAATAAACCCTTGGACTACAGTGGCGACGACGTCACATGGACAAATGAGAAGGAAAAGGAGATTTTAACGAGTATATTCTCAAGTTGGTTGTTGGTCAGCTCTGAAATGTACAACCTGGCCAGGAACGGGATGAAAGACCAGGAGTGGAAATATGTATCTTGGAACACTGTTTTAGGGAAGGCAGGGGGGAAATATATAGAGATGGAGTGGAAACAAAGGAAAGCATCAATAACAAGAATAGAATTGAGACGGTCGGGTTGAAAATGCGACCCACCACATTCCCCCAGGCCTCAACAAGGGCTTAGAACTTGGCTTAAGATGAAGACCCACTAGGATAGCCGGACATTTATATACTCCTCTCCTGACGCTCAGACAAATACGCCTCTACATGAACTTTCCCACAATACAAGTGCACTTTTGTTCCTTACTCCGCTCCTGGCTTAGACTCTGACTCACAGTGACTGACTGACTCCACTGACGCCGATAAGTATCGTCCATTTCACTCTCCATCCCATGGCCTATACAAATGCTTTAAGTTACACAAACTATATCTCCCCAGAATCACCATTACAAGACCGATCTGAAGAAGCTTTTTCTAAAATTGAACCTCCAACACCCTATAACTTCCTTGAAAACACATGCTCTTCCTTGTCTTCTTTCGCATTGTCGCTACATCAACGTTCGAGCAACCAACTTTATAATATTTATTCGTGGCATTGATCCGCCGTTCATCATAACTTGACTTGAGCCCTAATATGTTCCTAGATTAAACTACGGAAGTTTATTTTGGCACAGTAAAATAGCAATCTTATATGTCAATACTTTGAGACCGTGCATGTACTTATATTTGGAAAGTTAATGTTGCGAATGTCTTCACTTATGATGATGACGAGTTTAACAGGAATACGAAATTATCTTTACATTACAAAAATTACTAACGCAGTAAGAAAATATCGCGAAAGTAAGACTTTATATTTATTTCTTCTCACAAGTAGTGATACTTTATTTCTCGCTGAGCAAACGGTTTCCAAATTTCCAATGAGTCTTCAAGTTTTCAAATTTTTATGATGTGGTAGATACTTTAATGTCAGAACGACTTAATGTCAAACTACGTTGTATTTCTCACGAAACAGTGTTGCTTGTTTTCATTCCACTGTAGTTTATATCTTGTTTTCACTAAAACATAGAAGTTCACTTGCTTTGACTTTGACTTAGCTATAGCAGTTCTGATTGTTGAACTACAGCGTTCGTTATTCGTGCTGAACTCTAATAGTTTTTTCTTGGGGAATATACCGTTTTCTGTTCTCTATGTAGATATACTCACTACTCACTATACACAATTTTTCTTTTTCTCGCTTCATCCACCAAATACTTTTTGGAAGCGGTAGGCCCTGTAGTTGACTCCAAAGCTTATAGAGCGACAACCAAGTGTGCTATGACTATGTATTGGTATTGACACGAATCAAGAACCTTTTTTTCTGCGGACTACAAAGCAGCAGAGGAATTGAGAAAAAATGAAAGCGAAGGAGCTGGTCACAACTATTTTTATTTGCTTCCCTGCTTCTCCATGGATGAAAGGACGAAACATGGATAAAGTGAAAACGAGAAAACCAATAGCAGGTCTGGAGCTATTGTCATTGCATGTACACATAAGATACCTTCCGTGCTTGCTGTGTGTTTTCCGTGTCCTGCCATGTGTTCCATATAATTCAAGTATATTCCACATGCTTTTCCCTTATATTCCTCAAATGTAGTTATTATGTATTCCAGTTTCAATGCGTTCAAAGTATTTATATCTTGCATGCTTCCTATTCCTGTTGAAAGTATAACTCCTTTCGCGTTTTTCATATCTCTGCAATTCGACATATCTTTCCCTCATGTTTGACACCATTCACTGCACTTACAAGTTTGTCTGCGTCCAGGCCATATGTCCGGTGTCATGCCATATGTACATTTCCCGGTAACCTATGTTGGTTAGCTGATGCACACACAAACAACGTTTGGTTTGTTTCACCAAAAATAGTGGTGTGGTGGAATGTGCACGGAGAGCAGAAGTATAGAAGAATGGAGGAGAGAGTAAGACAGTCAGATGTTGGAAAGAATGGAAAAAGCGTAATGTATTCAACTCACATCTGGAATGGACACAAAATTTGGAAGACCTTTCGACTCCAGTTCTCAATTGACTGATTTCAAACGTCTGCCTACTCAACCTGCATCAAGTGAGTGATAGAGAACGAAGGAGAAAGAAAGGGATCTAGCTGCGGGAGTGAGCTCCTTGAATCTTGACTACCACTGCTGGTATTCTTTCTCCTATACTTATGGGACTAAGAGAAAAAGGATGGTAAAATATTTGAGTCAAACGACTATTGACTCTTTAAGTATACCACATAATGTGTGATCTGATCCTATCGTAGTCAACAGTTTTTTCCTTCCGTTATGGTCCACTGCAATCTTTTCATACCACTTTGCGTGTAGGCAGTAAAATGGATCTTTTTTTGCTGCAGCTCTGCTGTCACTGTTTTTATTCCTGTCTAAACATAAACAATATACATACGTATATTTGCTTATAATAAAATGCTATCATCGAAAATTCTAATGTAATATAATTTTTTGAAAGTACATGTACAACTTGTGTTTTCCTTAAACCACATCCTCAGTCATCTAATAATTATAATTTATGAAATCGATTAAATGACGTCGCCACACAGAAGGGTTGCCTCGTTTCTGTGCAAGCATGTAACCAGCACATTTATCTAGAGGGGACAGTGATCACGGGATAATTCCAACTTTAGCTTCCCTTTCAATTATGTGTGTGACAGACTTCTCAAATGAGTGCATCGAAGAAAAATCAGTGGATATTCTGATTGGGGTTACAAAAAGAAGAACCGCTATCATCGTCTCCCCTCGACGTCTCCCCTTTTCGTTCGTTGACAGAGTAAGGAGGATCGAACGACACATGGAATTAATTTTAAATTCTTTTCTAGAATTCCTTCACTTAGAGGCCTCGATAATGTCTTCAAGTTAAAGAGATGCTCTTATACATACAACCTTAATCTGATGTTTTTCATACCTTCATACATACATACATGTGTCAGCGGTATACTCAACAAGGATACCATATAACCTGTAATAAGAAAATACAAAAAACTATTCAACCGTGTAGAGTGGACCGCAAACATTCAATCTTCCCTTTATTGTTGTTTGGAGTGTAGCTTTGCTTCTATTGCTTTCATCCCTGACAGTAATGAGATGTTTTGTATAATACGGACGAATTTTCTTTTTAATGCATTTGGAAGAAACGCTTTCATATTAATAGACAGACATTTTTGTTAACAATCTACAAGTTTCTCAACTTCTGAAATTAAGAATTTAATGGTCTTGGCGTTTTTACTCTTCTTATCAAACTAACAAATTTTTATGTACTTATTGTTAATGTTATTCATAATTATAAGATGCATTTAGAAGCAGAAATGTAATTTCCTGTTTTTAACATTGATCTTTGCAGACTAAATTTTGGTTTTGCTAAGCTAAGAAAATTGAAGTAGTATTCCATATTTTATGAAGAATCATGCTAACTCATTTGTTATTTTTCACTCTTAAGAGTGTTAATTAAAGACATTTTTATCCCCAATGCTAATCATTGCTCTACAACAAAATGACGGAGGAAATGAAATGGACGTAGAGTATACGAACTCATTACAAGCCAAACAAGGTCACACATCACAGTGACAAGTTCCTGGCAAGAGGGTTTTTCATATACGTGGGTAATTTAAAGTAAAGTTTTGCATGATGTGATAGTGTAGCTTGTTTCGCGGGATTTGTCTTTACAAGCTTATGAACTCTGGAAGCTTATGAAGAAAAGCTACAACGGGAACAACCATATACATAATGCATAATGCTGTTATTACTTTTATAAGGTTGTAATTTTCTACTGCTTGTGTACTGCAGCTGAAGTTCACAGGAAGTGGAGGAAAGGAAGAGTGTGAACACGTAGAATTTATAGTTAAGAAGCCTGCTTTTGCTTTCTCGCCGTGGAAAAGAGGAAGCGCACGTTGATCTTTCTTTTAAGTATCTACACTAACCGTTACATAAGTTGTGGAGAACAAGAAGGCAGACAGCCAGAAGGAGCCGTGTGTATGTGTGTGTGGGAGAGTGAAGAAGAGTTTCCCTCCGTATTTCATTTTATGATGTCACATAAAGAAAAAGTAGAGGGAAAACCTCGCATCTCTCGCATAACATAAACTAGCTCAGTAAATTATCTCAGCTAACCGCCAACCATGAACATTAAAGACTATTAGCGGTATAAACAGCTTCTTCACAGCTTGACAGCCACCTTACATTTTATTCAAGTTACGTATGCCGCTGGTGTTTAATGCTAAATATTTTTGCAGCTACATAACATTGGAGTTGGCCAAGTTGGAGGTTACTATGCGTATTCACCTTTATCACTAAACATACACGTCAGGTTGGCTGTACGTACATTCATATCATATCTGCTATAGATAGGGAGATATGAGCATTGCTTTACATTTATACCAATTTGCCTATACATACATACTATCTTTGCTATGCACGCTCACTGTCTTGCCTACATACCTAAGTATAAGAATAATGAACACGGAAAGCTTATCGTAAATACTTACATACCACACTTATTTCAACTTATTACTATTCCAAAAGACGGAGATACTTAATTTGAAGTGGTTGTTCATTCCTTCATTTTTGTAACGCGGAGCAACTTGAAATGGTTGTGGTTGTGTGACCACACTTGCCATTTCTGTCGCCATGGTTGTTTCTCTATTAGTACTTTCCTTTTTGGGCGACTATGTTTTTACGTTGAAGGTAAGTTATGATTAAAATGTATTGCAATGGTGATATGCATCTATATAATACATGCTTATTCATGGGCACACATGAACATGGTCCAATCCAGTGAAGTATAAACTAGAAACATTTGCTGGTACTAGAACTAAATAAGTTTTGATGTCTAAGAATAGGGTTAAAGGGAGCCAACAAAGGTTAGGTGGCAACAAAGCGAAAAAGAAGGTTACAGAGTATATTAACTAACAGGGTTATGTTATGCCACCCGACATGTTACACGAAACCATCCTATAGGTACGGGCAGTAGAATTGGGAGATGGAAAGGAAAATGTGCCAAGTAGTCATATGTGTGTTGCCGTCAGCTAATATAATAAGATAGCGAAAAGGTGCCCATTGTAGGAAAGACCTTGAGCGGGATAGAAATACAATAAAATAATATGGAGCCATAATGGTGGTGCACACTGTAGCAACAACGCTGAGCACTTTCACCAACCAACAACAAAAAACCAGATCATGTCATTGTTTCAAGTGAGTAGAAGCCATTCAGATGAAAATAATGTGGGCACACGAGTAACAACTTGCATTATTTAGATATACAAGGTAAATGTCTGCTACTACTGTAAAGAACCTTATATTGTAAACGTTTCCTTACAACAACAACAACAACAACAACAACAACAAAAAAGAGAGAAAGAATGCTGGAACTATTGCACAAGTGTAACCTTCCAAAGGTTGATTTCATGGCAGAAAAAATATAAGAATAGAGTGTAGAAACAAGTCACGAAAATGAGCTTCACCTATAAACTGTAGTCTACAGGACTATTATTGAGCCTGTATGATATAACGGGATGAGGTATCATCTTTAATAAGGCCTTGTCTCATATGTCGTTCTCCACCTAATGCCTCAATAAATCAAGCCTTTCATTATTTAAAAAACTTACTTTTCTTTTTTGGGTTGGGAGTTCCTGAGATACTTTGCTACTGTTTGATAATAGTATGTATGTATATATACTATATCATATAACTATATAGTAGCTGGGTACATAGTTTTACACGCTGACGGTAATGCAATCATAAATAAACTGCAAATGAGTTAACTGTGAGAGTCAATTTATTTTGTAATGCAAGTTGTAAATAATCGGTTCAAATTAGATTTTGTAAATTTACTGGAAGCTGGCCGGGATTTGGAACTAACCAGCTCTTGAGTTTCAGGTTGTAAATGTGTCAGATGACCTGAAATTCAAATAAGGAAATTTGGTGTATAAACTTAGTAAACACAGTTAGTGTTACAGTGTTACAGCTCAGAAAAATAAATACTTGTATCATATGATCCAAGTTTTTATATATGTGTACTTGCTGTTGGAAATTTTATTAATTCCTCATTTTTATTATTATTTATTAAATCGGTGTGAAGTATAGTTCGGTTCAGGAGAATTCAACACCAAACGCTCGTGTAATTTCTTATAATTCCACAAAATTATAAGTCAATGTAGTTAAGATTTGGTCAGATATACCGTTACATATTTCCTCTTTTAGAATTGAAAAGTTTTTAAACCCATAGGAATATGCCGCATAACTGACAATCTAGTTTGTTTACACCCATAATTTTGCCGTATATTCTTCATTCAAACTATTTTAAACGATATTGAAAGAAAAGTAGAAGTAGGAGAAGTACTGAAAGAGCCTATACAGCCCAAGGGAATGGCATTTTATATGCTTCCTCCCATTATTACAACAAAATGCTAGTAATTTCCTTTCCTTTCAAAAAGCACACTTCAGCAACTGCTTATCCATCTCAAACTTGACAGTGAAGGTCGTTGTATTCAACTTGTCCTTCTAATGCGGTGCAGAAGTACTAAACAATTTTTTGAGAAATCCGCTTTTCAGCAGTATTCGATGACGAGGAACGCAGAGCTAAGCTATACAATAACTGCATCGATACCATTACTTTAACGCCTAGCAAACAATTCTAATCCAAAGCTTGAATATGAAAAATTAAGTATTAGATATCAACAAAGCTGATTACAATGTATATTTTATAGTTTCGTAATAATAGAGCGTATTTTTGATATGCACGTTTTTGGCAAAGAATAAAATCCGACCACACATAGATCAAGCAAAAATTACAACAGCCATATTAGTTGAGGAAATGATTACGCAAACGTTCAAACCCACTTCGATTATACTAACAACGGTTTGTTGAATAAGAGAAACAATTAGGCGCCAAACGGAATCCACGACTATATCAGCAAGTCTAATCTAGTAAAATACGTTCGTACTAGAGAAAATGCAGACGCAAAATGGACTTATTAGCTTAATGAAAATACTGAAAACGAAGTAGTAAAAGTGCAACTGCTATACTCCAAAGTAGTAGAGCAGTGCTCGAACAATACTTTGGCTGTAGCGGGTACTTTAAAAAGAAAAGCAGTTCAAAAAACAGACAGTTTTTACACAAAACACTGCATTGAATACATCAGATACGTTTCTGTCATGACATTCACTACTTTGCTAACAGAATATGGTGCACTCACTGAAAGAAAGTTTCTTTTTTCAATGCACATGTGGTTGGATAACAAAATGCGCGAATGAATAAATTATTGGCATGTCATTTTCCTTTTATTAACTTCTACCTAAGGTTCAGCAGACGTTTGAAACCCTTTTTGTATGTAACTAAAATCTATATGTTTTTCATATTTTGAATGTTTTTGACACCTTTGTTAAGCTTGAAAAATAAAAACTATCCAATCATGTTCGAACTGTAGAATTGACATGCACAATTCAAGTTCAGAGATGATACAGATGTACTGTAATGGTTTGTTGTGGTAGTTACGCCTGGAAATAATATTTACACATTTTTGACTTTAATATTTGACGGTGCTTTGGTCGCAAAACTTGGCGAATTTACCATACCGGAATTTATTATAAGACGCAAACTTGAGTTTATTACGATATACGATGTTGAATTTGGTATAAAATACATACATGTAGTATATGTATATACTTATAACGTTGATTTTAAGTGGGTACAACATTGAATTTGGTACAAGAAATGACTCTGACTTTAGTCAAACAAGTATTATATCAGCACTTTGTATCTCTTGTATACCTAAGATGTACCTGTAGGCATATAAAGAAAAACTATTGAAAAATAAATACTACTACATCCAAGAGGAACTGGAGAAAAAAGAAAAGAAAAAGAGTATGAAAGTTTGGAAACTTTATCTTAGCAGGGGTGAAAGAGGTTTGCGTTGGAAATTCTTGGGAACATATACAGATGGAAAGTTGATGGGAAGTGAAACTATGTGACTGTTATTGTAGGTGTATATACAGTGTAGCCGATGGTTTTGATCGCTCTAGTGTAACTTTATGAGATTTCTTACTTTCCTTATCTATTCGTAGCATTTGAGGTATACACAGAGCATAATGCAGACATTTATGCGTAAAGGTAAAGTCACCAAAAAGTCAGTAGTCTTTTGCTCTCCAAAGTTTTTCATCTTACTTTAAGAATGTCCACAAAAATGAAACTTTTGAGAGTTGAGTCAAAAGTATGTATAAGTCACCACAAGTGTGAAATACTACTTGAATTTGCTTTTATTTCTCTCTTATAGTCATTCGTCCTTTTTTACATTCTACTTTTTGTCAAACTTCCAACTTATACGAAAGCTCTGCTTTCATAGACTTTGCATCTCCCGTCAAGTGTTTCCAAGTTGTGTGAGCAAGGGATAAAGAATTGAAAATAAATATCTTCCGTTGGGCTTTGTCTACAAAAACGTACTTTATTTCCAATAATGTCTGCACATTTTTGTTCCTCAATAGAAATAAATTTAGGTTTACTAAGCCCTCTCAAGTTCAATTTTGATACTCCAAACCTTCAATTGTTTGCTTCGGTCAACCGATTTTTAAGCATGATTAATTTCCTTACCAACTTTCCTTGGATATGAGCGTATTTAATTTTAATATCTGCAGTTTGTAGAACTTCCTACTGAATTACTGTGCTCACTCAATTATTAATTTTGAACGTAGAAGAAAGTAATTATGTGCTGGTCGGTGAGGATTTCTTATCAGTGGGAAACCTGCTAGTTCCTTTAAATACTAATTATATTTGTTTCATCTTTATTGCCTATCTTTATTTGTTCTTGAGATTTATGAAACCCATCTTACTTCGTTTCGTATTGCCAATTTAGAAATATTACTCCATTTGTTAAATTACCAAGACCGTTCCACATATTTACATACCAACACTGTACAGCCATGTATGGGTAACCTATACACGTAATATTCTTGTATTCGACTCAAAGGCATTAAATCTCTTCGGTGCGTTCATATATTAGTAATTATGCGTGGGAGACACTTTGCTTATGTTTGCGGACATCCCCCTTATATTGCGTTGTTCCTCAAGGGGACTGAGCATTCCATGTGAAATCTTCCAGCTTGCACAAGTTTGTAGAATCTGACCCCCCTACAACATTTCAGTTCTCATTAATCCTCACACTAATGAATTAAGGTCTTTTTATCTCCTGCAACTATCATGAGCTATAATTGCTGTTGACTGTCTATTTGTTGTACCACAAGCATATAGCTATGCATATCATAAGTTTGTGCATAACACACGTGCTCGCGAGGTTATCTTTCCTCTTCATGTAACTTGCCTTTTGCAAATTTACGCTGATTCTCTTAGGAGGAGAAGTTCTTCCTCCTTTATGTATGACACTTGCCAGATTTTTAGCATCAAGAGTTACACTGTGAAGTTAATTATTACACATGTGGATGCAAACAAAATGGCTATAGACAGAAATTATTAGGTGTATAGAATGCGTAAAGTATACTTTGTGACACTGCTATGAATTGATAAAGTAGCCACTTCTGACGCAGTTTACATTTGTAACTGATTTAGTTGAAGTAAATAACATTATAAAGGTTATTAACATTTTAGTTTATGTAATTAATATGAAGGTTTATTGCAGTTTAACCCTTGACACTACCATATTATCAATAAGCATGCTGACTAAATTTATACAGGTATACCAAGTTTTTATACTTATTATTCCTTTCACACTTTCACACCTATATATTTAATAGCGTTGGTCGAGTCATATGTTCATGATTCGTTCTTGTTTCTGCCATTGTGTGCTTTGTGGTATGCACTGTATGGGATAACTACCCTACTGGGTAAACTACACTATTGGCAGATCATGATACAAGGTTGTAACATACGTACGAGACTTCAGGTAGTGGTATTTATAGTAGTGAAGTTCAAGAAAGATAGCGATCCAGCTGTAATAAGTGGAGGAAGAAAATCACAATAAAATTTCACCTCGAGCTGCTGGCAATGACGCCACCAGAGCTACAGAGCTCAAGTGTACAAACACTTAAGAAATGAGGAAATGCCGAAGATTAGCTTATGTACCTCCGTTTACTTTACCACTTCCCTTACGTGTATATGAATAAACTTAAAAGAGGAAATGTCCTGTTTTCCTACACATTAGTAAATATATATATTGTGCTACTTGTACGCGTGTAACTACTAAATACTTTACACTCAAAATGCTACGAGATGCTTATAGTGCTATATAAAACGTTATACTTCAATGTACACTACGCAATGTTATATACCAACAGACGATGCAAGAATACACAGCTCTTTTATATTGGAACCACTAGCCATATTCTCCTACTTCTGGTATTTATTTAACGCAGAGCAACGTCCTTGTTTCATTTTAAGAGACCCTATGAGTAGGTACAAGAAGATGAAGCTACACTTGTTCAACCATGAATTCTGAAGTTTTTGTGTGCAAGTGAGTAGGTTAAGTTATATCAAACGGTCTGTACGATGGATATTCTATAGATAACAGGCCTTCGGACATTGCCGAACCAGCAAGGATTAACTCACTTGCAAAGGTCTTGTAGTCTGTGACTATGTATCTTGGAGCGATAAGCTGCATATAGTAGTGTAAACAATTTTTGGTTTCGTTAACTGCAGATACTTTCTCATTCTGAAGGGCTTCCTGTACTTTACAGGATCCACCTACGTATACCTACGACATCTCGTACAAGCGCATTAAATGGGGAAAGTTAGCAATAAGACTTGTGGAGAGGCACTCAAACGCAGGAAGCGAGAAACATTGCAGTGTCATTTGAAATATATTGTTCCGTGGGTTCCTGTGTATGTGTTTCTATTGTTTTGGAGGCAGACTGTGTGCTGGATGATGTAAAGCTCAGGTTCATGTAGTAAATACTATATAGACATCTCTGCGGCCTGTGATTGTATTTTTACTGTTGCATAAGGACTGTTGTTATATGCTGTTATGTTGAACCGTTGTTGCTCCGAAATACTGATCCCCTCGTAGGAGTGTGCTGAACTCTTGTCATCTGGTTATATAGAATGCAGAGAAACCCGTGAAGTTGCCTGTAAATTTTAACCATTACAAAAGCAAGAGTAGGTGACCATAGAGAAGTGTGTACGTGGGAAAACTAGGAGAGGATAACGTATGGAGTGAGGAGGGTGAGGAGAAAGACAGCTAAAATAAGTGGAGCTAGTCTAGGCAATAAGAGGAGGGATGGTTACTAAACCATAAATTTTTTAACACTTCCATAATGTTTAGGATGAGAACAAAAGTCTCATAAAATCTTGCGACAACACTGTCCCACAAGTCTCTCCAGGGAAAGAACACATTAACCAGGGATGAGAACGACTCGCCCAAATTATCTCATGATTCAGGTCATGGCAACTTGCCATTGATCAGCGTTTATACGATTTTATCAAACAAAACTTCTTTAGAAGCTCCTAATGAACTGAGGACGACTTTCGTTATTATTGGTGCCACTTATTTATCTGTAGTACAAACTGTAAACCACAATCACTGCGTTGCGTGCATTTACTTTTATGCAACTTAAAAACCTATAATTTGAAACAACCACTCAATCCAAAACAAATTCCAATATTAAAATTATTAAACTTTTTAAGCTTTAACTTTCGATAATAACCAACAGAATATCTCTAGGACCTTCATAAAAATGCAGAAACCCAGGAATTCTTTTTGGTTCCCATGCACTCATACCACCACTAAATCTCTTTCTATTATGCTGAACCCTATAAGCTCTCATGGATTATGTCTGGAATTTGTTCTTACGGCTTTAAGATTTTTATAGCCAGAATAATAAACACTGATCATTTTAGTCATCTTAGGAATTCAGATACATTCACAACCATAACCTTCATGTATACATCTATAGATACATATAAACATTAAACACTTTAACAAGTATAAGTACTATTCTCTAATCACTTTGCAAGGTGCTTGGGTGGATTCGTTCCGTTTTTCGTTCGCAGAAGTGCCATTTCCCCATTTCGCACACCTAAATGGGTGTTATGCTTCGTATAAGTTATACAAACTTAATCGTTCATGCTGTGCAGTTGCTTTGGATGGTGGCAACGTGTATCATACATCCATGCAAATATTGAAATTCAAAATTGTGGAGGTTAAAATTAAGAATAAGTTCTAAGAAAATAAAGTAAGGGCGTTTAAATAATAATTATTGCATTTAAATATTAATTTGCTTCTGCTGGGTAGTTTCAGTAATATTTAAAATCAAAGAGTACAATTTAACTGTTAGTGTTTTAATAAAAACGATTGTTATATATCTCTGATCAGATGTAAATGCATTTAAATGCAATTTAAGGGAAATATTCGTAACAATGATGAAGAATTTTAGCACGCTCGAACACAAAATTTTAGCACTTCTGCGAAATGACTGAACAGCGCCTCTGCTCGTTTCAGCGACAAAATATTCCTTTAATTCCTGCCAAGTAGCAAGCATTAATCGGGGAGCAAGAGAATTCATTAAGCCACCGCTCCAGTGGATAAAACAGGGTTAATACGACATTATTATGCGAATGAAGCTGAATGGCTCTGCCAACAGATATTATAACTGGGCTTGAAGGTAAGACGGTGGCCATTTCCCTAATCCTGAACTCAAAAGTTGAAGTTGGGTTTTTAGAAACTCATTTAGCAAGGCGGGAAAGCCAAAAATAATACTTCATTTAGTTTTATGAACCCGTGGTTTATCAGGTTAATACTAGAACATTTTGTTAATGTAGTTTAAAACCCAAGTTTGCACATTATCTAAATAAAATCAGAATGGCTTTTTGCGCTTCATGCTGTAGCTCAACGAAGTTATAAGCAGTTGAATTTATACTGAGTTATATGTGGTTTAAGTTGCACGAATTTACAGAAGGTATAAGTTATATGATGAAATTTATAATAAAAATGACCGAAGTAAGCCCAGTGGATGTCAATTTATCAAACGAACAGAATCTTAAAAGAGGTGACTGAGTTGATGTTGATGCCAATAATTTAAGCGAGTTAGTTGAACCTGCTTTAGATTGTATATTTTTGGGGAAGAAGATTCAAGTCTTAATTGCGGCTCTCGGTGAAAAAACGTGTTCAAAAGAATCGCCAGAAATTTTTCCCTCATTAGAGAATTTCTCTTTCATGTGTGCAACCCAAGGATTATCATTTCTTTCGGGGAAAGTCTTGAGTTAAAACTGATGCTATTGTTTTTGTACATGTAGAAGTGGCTGGTGGAGTAAAGGAACCGACATAGAAAAATTATTGCCTGAAGGAGCGCAGAAATTTGTTAGGTCGTAAAGGTAGTAGGATATGAAAGGGCGCTAAGTTAAAATGAAAGTTTAAGTCAGGAACGACTAAAAACAGCACGAAGATAAGACTCAGAGTGCGTGAAGGAAAGTCTAGTTAACTGAAAGTGCCTGTGGCCAAGGCGTTCCAACTTATATATACTTACAAGATGTATGTTTTGAGCTTGTGAAGGTAGCGATCTAACCTGCTTTGCTATATACACTAAATTGCAAACACTTCCATATGCTACACATGTATTAAATACACTCACACATGTAACAAATTTATACGTGTATTGCATAAAGCTCAAAATGTATGAGCTCTGTATCAAGCTATAAACGAATGTGCTTCCACAAGTGCCACTCAACTTATTGCCACATTGTTAGCGCGTAATTTACAGTGAAGGCGCTTGTAAGATGTGGAGGATTGCTTATAGTTATGTATATGTTGAAAGTCAATGCTGAAGAAAGTTAACTTTTTCATCTCTCTCTCTCTCTTTTTCTCTCTCTTTACTTACATATTATGGTAGCATTGCTCAGTGTTTAAATTCAAGCAGCAATCATTCCACGCTCCTAAACTGACTTTGAACCAACGACGCCTATGATTTCATTCCTCACTGAGTTTTATGTATCTTTATTCCTTGTTCACACCATAGATGCACACCCTCATGAGGGATGAGCGCAACGCTCACGCTCACCCTCATGATTACCACCATAAAAATCATGGATGAGGGCGAGCGTTGATTACATAGCACTCACCCTCATTTGTGTGAGCGAGAGAGCCGGTCAAAATCGGGATGCGCTCAGAGCGTGAGGGCGAGCGCTCAAATTTAACGCTCATCATCGACGATTCCTGGGAAAAATGACGTTAAAAATAATTTTCTTAACCCAAAAGTTTGTTCTGGTGCATGAAATAATAGTTTTGTTAATTTTCCAAAACCATAAATTGGATGTTTATAAGTTTCCCTTAGTAATGTAATATAACGTTTGTGCCATGAACTGGTGTCAACGTCGACCTTGCATGTGTGTCCATTTAATTAAGATATCCTCGCATAATTATTTATCCTGCGATTCTGTTTATTTACATTTAAAAAACTGCCGCTGAGGATCCTATTTACAAATTGTAAATTAACGTATTTTAAAAGTATGTATTACATGCAATTATTATTAAAATATTTTAGTTTCTCGTCATCTCTCGTGCCCGCTCCCAAATTTTCTACTAGAATCGCTAGCTGAAAATCGATAAGCAATCATTATAATGCTAATCAAAATACATTACGTTTTTTTCTGCATTATATATATAATATTTACGGCTACACAAAATTTCTGGTATTTTTGCTAATCTAACTAAACTCTCTCTAAAAGTAAAAAAGACATACATAAGTCTTTTGCAGAAATACTACCATATAGAGAGCTCCAATATAATCACTTTATTTCTCCCCAAAATGCTCTCTCTAAGAAAGATTTCTCAACACACTACACTGGACTCTCTCTTTAAGGGATTACTATAAATCAGCCCAAAAGTGCTCCTATAGAGAGAGTCCCTCATATAGAATATCCCACAAAATTGCTCTTATTATAGATTTGATTGGTTACTGCATTGTTTAAAATCAAATAGTTAGATGACCTTTACTGCAGTATGTATAACTGCCATATTTTCCCACTTTTAACCTACTAAATTGTCCCGCTTGAATTTTCAAACATTTGTAATTGAAAATATTTGAAAATAACATTCCTGGACCTTACGCGATTAACACAATAAACTGAACATATAATTAAAAATTCAAAAACAACATTCTTTGGCAAATAAACTCTTAATGAATTTTTGGATTTAAGTACGATATTAGTTATAATATATATTTCAATAAAACTTTAACTAATAATTTGTCTACAATAATTCCTAAAATCGTATTTAAAAAGTAAAAAAAAATATTTAAGTTTACATGTACAAATTATATCGGTAATCAATCGATTTGCTTGTTTATTTAGAAAATGTAATTTTTAAATAACATAATGACCATGACATATCAGTTTAGGGAATTAATTTATACGTATTTTTACAATTTAAAATAAATTTTTGTAGGAATGCTACTACAGAGAAATATCCACTATAAAGAAATCCCTTATTTGGAGAGTCAATAACATGCAATATGTGTGGGGCGGGCTTGAATG
>JAQGAK010000666.1:0-59364 GCA_034696945.1 Lipothrix lubbocki
ATAATTTCAATAATTATAAAATAATTTCAATAATTATAAAATAATTTCAATAATTATAAAATAATTTCAATAATTATTAATGAAATTATTTTATAATTTGAAGTATTTCTTATGTGTGCATATGCATTTTGCAAATTGACCTTTACTGGCTCATCCCTTCCTCCATAGATTTGCACTTCAAAGGAAAAATATACAGAGGCTGTCGCAATTGGTATAGGATTTTCATGGGTTGGTAGTGAGAATTTTACCTATAATAAGAGAAGAAATCAGAACTTACTATGTAATTAAAAGTAAGATGTACAGATAGAAAAAATTGACGAAAAATAAATTAACGTTGTAAATATTTTTTTAAATAGAAAATGACAATAAATTAATAATAATTTAATTAGTTGAACAATTACTTCAAAAAAATATCGATTGCGATAGCATTCCTCCACTGAATGAAGAAATTGAATGTGCATGTACCATTTGGAACATAATTTCCAACATCGCGTAATAAACTCCTCGATCTTTCTTTCAGCTTTTAGTATTGTGAATTCGCCGTTAGGGGGCCATAGGATATTGTCTGGATGGAGGATGATTCCGCGGAGAGTGGCCTCAGTTTTTTCGAGCTCTTCTGGACTCACCTGCATTTTTGTGGTTATAATAACAAAAATAAATAAAATACGAACGTTGTAATCAGAAATCGCGAAGTGACGTTGCAGAATGTGGTTTTTTAAAATTGTTAAATTTTAAAAATTCTTAAATTTCATGAAGATAAATCATCACAATGTCCTTACTTGAGTCTCAACATCAACCTTAACTAGGTCCGCACCCTCCGAGGTGGACGCCGGTTTCAACATTATATCTAATTCTCTATAGCCGATGGGTCTAGTCTTTGCACCGAAAAATAAACAATTAATTGATTTATTTTCCAACAACAATAATAACGAAAATTACGACAGAATAAGCAGAATAAACCCGTTGATATACATATAAGTATATGTATTGCATACTTGCGTAGAAGCATCAGCTTGGAATCCCCAACTTTCGAAACTTTCCTGGGATTAAAACAGTCAAAAAATTAATGACTTGTTTAATTATCACTGAATTTAATTAGTTAAACAGTTAATCAATTAACTAAATAAATTGTTTAATTAATTTTAAGTGGAACATAATTATTTATAAGTACATAATATATTATGTATAATAATAATAAACATTGTGGGACACCTACACCAAATTCAAACATGCCTTCGTAATCCTCGCCGGGGAATCCTTGTAAATAGCTGTTTGGTCTGGAATTACAGATAATTAAAGCTTAAATTACTTTTTACTAGTAAAGCTTGTGCAAACTGCATTAAGTAATTGATTTCATCGCAAGTATTTTATATGAATGCACAACTTCATCACACCTTAATCCCTGTCTGAATACGCTTAACTTCCCCTCCTGCCAGTCGTACGGTCCTTTTGGCCGGACCTTTGGTCAATGAAATTGATTAGGAAATTGGATTTATTTATTTGTGTAATTAATAATATTACAAAGCGCAAAACATATTTAGATAAATTTTAAGGTAAATTCTAATTATTAGTCATACATAAACACTAGAATCCTTCTTCTGAGAATCATCACTGTTACTGTTGTTGGGCGTAATAAACGAGTAAGTAATGGACGGGAATTCGGATAACTTAATAGGGCTGTGGTTGAGAACGGAAATTGTTTTAATATTTGAAGATTGATCATGGGATACCCTATTATTGTCTTTTGATTTTTTCGGCTTGCCCACAAACGCATTTCCAGCTTGATTTGTTTTGTCCGAATGTCCTATAATATTCGGATCAGAGATCTGATTTCCAAAGTCTCTCATTTCCGGGGCCACTTGAGTGCCCGCCAGAAGCTGGTTTTGGTTCATTTTGTATGAGGTTTATTGAAAATTAATGTTAATTAAAGTGTCTCAAGTCTCTAAAAGTCTTCAGTTCACTTTTAATACTTTCTAATTATTGTATTGTTGTGGGTACAAAATAACTTATTCCAGAACATACAGACACACTATCTGTATACACGCATCATGGCCATGGCGGTGCTCTAATTTATTGCACATTGCAAAGAGATCTTACTGTATTTCAAGATAAGCATTTTAAACTTATGGCTCAGAGAGGTCAAAAATTAATTAATATAGCGGGACGAATGCAGAAAATAAAATGCTATTTTTTATGATTATCGAAGTAAACATTAAACAACAAGAGAATCTTTATTCACCAACGTAATACATTAAATTATTATTTATAGAATTTATTATAATATATAATAGAAATATTATTAGATTATAGTAATAATCTACAATAAACAAATTTACTATAAACTGAGCTATCGTAAAAAAGTCATTTTAAAAGTAAATAAATCAGTAGTAAAATATTATTTATTAAATAAAAAAGGAAATGACAGTTTGTTATGGCTTCATGGAGCTTTTGTAAAGTTTCAAGTTTCAACAACAATATTAGTATGCAAAATCAGTCCTACCTTCAGTTACATATGTATAACAATAATAAAATGTAAAACAATAAATAACAATAAGTATACAAAAACAAGTAAATGCAATATCTGTAAATAGGCATAAAAACTTTAGTCCTTATATATATATAAAAAAAATTTATAAAAATTTCCATGAAAGTGAAACTACATATTTAGGCGTAAATAAATTGTATTAAATAAATTTCATTTGGTTCTGTTTTGACTGCATCACCTCCTACAATACAAAGTGGTCCCTACAAATAAGTCATCATAAAAGGTGTCATAATTAGTCATATTTAAATGTATTACACTTACAGCCTTTTAAGGTAATATTACATAAAACACGCATCTTAACATAATAGCCGTGTGTATACAATTTTTCATGTCTTTGGCATTGTGGAATATTGTTTGTGTTCCGAAATGAACAAAAGGATGAGCAATAAAATGAACATCATTAGGTTTCACGGACGTAAATTTTTCTTGTTTATTATATAATACTGGCAGTTTTAATAAAAATCACTCTTTATTGAAGTTTTAACCTTCTCCTGCCAGGTCTTGACTTCCTCGATGGCAAACCAATCAAAGAATAGTCCGTAATCTCCAGTGGACCTGGATAAGAATATGACTCTTGCTTGTTGTCATTATTAAAGCTGTTCATGAAGTCCAAAATTACATCAGCATCTGTATCTTCGGAATGTTGTTGTTCGGGGTTGGCCCCGGAAGCAGCAGCGGCCACGGCATTTAAAATTTCTGAGGGCACATTCTGAGACACTTCAGGTTCAGGTGTATTTAATAATGGTCTTTTAGTAAACCGGGACATGCTGTTGGATGGTTTTGGTGGCGAATTTATCGGCTTAGGAGACTCTGCAAATTAATTATTTTATAAACTTCACAGGTTCACACCAGTAATTTTTTTTATTATTTAGAAAATCAACTTACGAAAAAATGGCGACGGGGGGTGCTCAATCTTATAAGAATAATGGGAGAGCGGAAGTTTGTAGTTTCCCCTTCTGTCTGCTTTCAAAGATCTTAGAAATACTAAATCTGCAGGGTTTTCCAGAGTAGCAGTAGCAAGAAGATATTCATAATCACTTTGGTTAATCTTCTGGTAGCTTGTAAAGTACACGGAGCTAGTTGCACCAGCCTTGACGACAATCAGTAGACTTTCCAACAAGGTGGTAAACAAGAAAATATATGTGATAAATATTTTTCCCATTTTTTTTAAACTTCACTTTATTGTGCCGTAAGAATTCCAGAAACGATTTTTTCTTTCACCAATAACAATAAAATGATTTTTTTCTGTCAGAATTCACGATACATAGGTTTTGTTTCTGCACAAATGAATAATAATTTGTTTCTTGCACAAACAAATAATAATTGTTTTCTTGCACAATTGAATAATAAGTATTTTCCTTCCAGAAACTACAACAAGATTAATTTGCCGTTGCTAAGTTCAAGACAATGATGTTCTGAGCTCACAGCTGCTGATTCAACCTCTAATAATGTGGCATCAATTTGTTCGTGGATGTCAACTTTATACATGCAGATAAAATCTGTTACGTTGATTACCTTCCTGGTAATAAAGATCAAGCAAGTTTGTAACATTTGCCCCCACGTCAAAATTACTCGAATTTTTTTACCTGCAGGAATGCATTCAAATGAAAAATATAATGATTGATTTACAACAGTGAATACAGAGAATTCACTCCACTTCTAAAGTATTCCAGCCTATGCAATAATGCAAGGGCCTTGGTTTCCCAGAAACTTGTAACGCAAGATTGGCACACTGAAGATGTGTATAAAAAAATATAATAATAGTAACTCAAGAACTAGATTTGCATTTAAATCTCTGTACCGTAAAGCTTACGAGATAGCGTGCAATTTAATACAGGAAAACTTGCCAGGGGCTAAAATACCGGAGTGATTGATATTCCTAGAAATAGAAAGACGAGACCTAACCAGGTCCACTATTCCTATATACGTTGACAAGAACTACATATAGGGAAATAGCATTAAAATATTTCACCCTAAATGACAGGACAACTTTTAAAAGGTGTTTAAACCACTCGAGCTTTTCCTCTGACTTTTACAATCGTATAGTGTACGATCTCTATTAAATATTCCAAGAAACCTAAAAGTTTTAGCAGCTGTTACCGATAGTACTTCCAATATAGCAATGGAAACTGAAATGTCATTTTTTTCCTTTTATTCAGAGATTTTTATTTAGCTTTTGTTGATTATGTAATATGCACTGGAAATAACTCATTATTATTGGGGTGCGTTTGTTGAGTAAGTTTTGTGTTCTCTCTTGTTTTTGTTGTGATATTATAAATAAACCCCAACCACAATTTCCTGACATCCGCTTGTTTTCTAAAGGTTTTTTCCTTTACGAAATATCATCTCATGTTTTTGTCCCTTGACCTTTGTCTATAGGTGATCGAATTTAGCAAATACGAACTACGGTAGTCAATTATTTAAATATTAAATTAAGCTCCAGCGCCACCAAACCAACCAATGCGATATGTTTTTGGGCGCAGCGCCATCTTTTCACTATCGCGATGTGAATTCGGCGTTCTCCCCCTATATAATTTATTAATCCCAGAATTATTTGATAATCATTTATTAAATTTATTTATTTGTTTATACTTATAATATTTTTTTTTACTAATATTATATATTTATTATTTATTTATCCAATTAATTATTTGTATTTACGCATTATTTAGTTATATAACTATTTTTGTTTACTAATTATTTATTTATTATTTATATATTTAGCCAACTAATTATTTTATTTATATGTACTAACTCAAATTAATTTAATAGTAATTTATTACTTTAAAAAATTCGCATTAGCATGAGGATAAGTGAAAAATAATTATTTAGTTGACATATCGATTACATATCTGACATTCAGAAAAAGTTCACAAGTGGCAGCATGACGTATAAACAATTTCGCACTATAATAAGTACAAAGAATAGCATATAACTTTTAGCCCAATGTAATCAAGTTGACAACTATTTTATTGAATTTGCATAATCAAGTTTATTATTACTCAAGCATCAAGTGTCAGGTCACATGCTTGCTTTTTTAATCCTCCTGTCCTAATGATGGGGCATTCAGGTGAGCCAGTTTTTTTGAGCTGAAAGTAAAACTAGCTATTTGAGCTAATAGTAAATCTATACCTATTTGGACTTTCCTTCACATTATCTCTCTTATCATTGAGGAAGCTATAGGAAATTACATTCTTCTGATTTCCGAACATAACCTGCGAGCACTGCTTTTGTCCGGACTTATCCTTTTAGATCAACCTATACTGCAAGGCTGTCACGAAAGAAGATTTGACATCACAGATGCAGCAGTTGCAATAAGAATAATACATATACTTACTACGTTACTACTACAAACGTAAAATACGGTAAATGTGCTAGATTTCTCGGGTAAAGCTTGTTGATAAGAGTGGATGATTGCTAAATGCAATATATTAACATATATAGATTATAGTTTACAACATGTGATTTCACATAAATAGTACATCACGTCAATATTTGAATTCTGTTACAATAAAGAAGCGATAATCCCCAATGAGAAATACGAAGATATGTCAACATTCTAATAATTCCCAACATTTTAAACCGAGTCATACTAGTTAAATGTATTTCACGCGCCGACTTGTCTACGTACATTGAATCATTGAAATAGTATTTGTTTAGATTCAATAACCTGTAAGTACTAGTAAAATAAATAAGAAATGCTCTAAATTGCTGCCAGACTATTGAACTGCAATATGCATCCTCCAACATAATAATTGTCAGTATGTGCATTGCATGTTATACAAACTGCAATTTAGATCGTGTCGTTGATAAAATAAAATATCGTTTACGTCTTTCGTAAATCCTCATATTTATGTCTGTCTTTATTAATAAATCCATGCCGTATACTCTTAATATGTCTATGACCGTAATGACGACATACAACATATTTCAACACATTCTGTGGTTTCATTACACACATCCTGAAGCGTCATTTTGCGGGTGGTATAATTAAGGTTACACGAACACGAACAATATTAGAATTTAATGTGATTAAAATAAACATTATCTGTATACTAATTGGGATAAGTACTTCCAGAAATTTAGATCTAGAAAATTCCCACATAGTATGCGTATAGTGATGCATGCTGTCAGAGGAATCTGCAGAAATTTTACATGTCAAATGCAAACGATTATTAACACTGACTGCTGTCTGCAGTAAAAACGTAAGAAGTAGGAGGACAGAATGTTTACAGCATATGATGTCAACGGGTCCAATTTTGGAATATCCAAGGTCTAGATGAGAACTGCTTGCGTGCCAACAAGTGAACAAGACGTCTAATCTTCTTATGGGCTTCGTATGTATAGTGAGTGCGCTTGTAAATTGCAATTTACTCCCGTACAGCACAGCGTCTTCGAACAACGAGTACATAAGCTGTAGAAGCAAAGGTCTCTTTCACAGTTGTACGGTGACAATTGCAAAGACAGCATTGTGAAGAGTATTTTTTTTTTACTATTGAGATCAGCAGAGTAGACGCTTTTGCAAATTCACAGGTGAGATTTCTATAGCGGTGGTGCCATGTTCCTAATTATTTACTATAATTACATAGTGTAGTAATTATTTATTGTTGTTATTATTGTTCTAATAATTGTCCGTATTTAATTTGTAATACTAAATTTCTTATTCTTAGAAAATGACTTCCATCTTAACAACCCCGTTGTTGTGCTGTCTGGTCTTCGGGATATTGTGTAATAACAATTTTTATTAATTTAACCAATATTTAGACATTAGTTACTAATTATGATATTTTTTATTATTATTTGTTTTTTTAAGTCATCATTTGCTTTTCTTATATTAGATTTTATTTTTAATCAGAAATTTAATTTGGTATAGCATTAACAATGTCAGCACCGGTGAGTACGAAAAAGAGCCGGAGCATCACGCTGGAAGCTGAAGCCGAACAAATAGTTTTGGATGCCACAGATGCCCTTCTGGCGGATCCAAAATTAATGAAAAAAGTCATCCAAGATGTAAAAATCATCCGTGCGGAGAATCCCAGAGTAGTTAAAACATTGAACAACGGCCGGAAGTTACTGGGCAAGCTTGAAATTGAAAATTACAGCGCGGATTTACTGAAGAAGATTAACAAAAGTAAATTTGCACCCGCCACGGCCACTATTAGCAACGGACCAAAAGGAACCAGCGCCCTCATTTCATTCCCCAAACATTACAATCCTGATGTGCTAAGTCGTGAATTGTCAGAACTTGGAGTGTCTGCCGATCCAATTTGGATGACCGGCCCTGACTACGGTCACATTGAATACAAACAAGATGAAGATACATACACTTTCCGTGAAGGCTTTGACAACTGCAAGCCCAACTGCAAGGACAATCATTTCTGGGTCTTCAAAATTACGAATGGGAAATCCAAGCTGGTCATGGAGTATGCTACGGATATTCCAGAGATTAGAATCGCCCCAAGCGCACCCGCTCCAGAAGATTCCAAAGCTTGAAAAAAAGAAGTTTGAGTATTGGACTGGCCACGTTACTTATTATGTAATTACTTATTAATAAAACTTTATTACTCATGAAGTTATTTGTTCATACGTGCAATTTCTTGGTGTTTACTTAAATAATTAAATATTTATGACTTAATTGTTGTCTTGCTTAAATTCTATTGTTTTCCACATATACTTTTATTGTGTATAAAATGTGATTTATAAATTTACACTGTTTTATGTGTGACAATAAACATGAAAACAAATTGTATATTTCCATTCAACCAACTTACTACCCATGTAGTCTGAGTCTGAACTATTCTAGACGCAACTATACTTTAAAGTTGTAATGTTCATATACAGCTGTTTTAATTTTTGCAATACAATATTAGCTAGACACTCTCAAACTAAAATTGCTTTTTTAGCATATCACAATATATTTACCGCTGATTAGAATTTCGGACACATTCAAAAATTGACTTCCCATTTACAATGATCCCAAAGATGATGGAAATCCAGCCAATGCCCAACACTGCGATGTACCATCTGGCAATGATTTCTATATTTTGTAGCACAATTGTATTTGCTCCGGTGCTGAGAAGTAACACAAATATCACAAAAATCATGGCGTAGCTAACGAAAATCAAGGCTTGCGAGCAGATTTGGACGCATTTTTTTAAATCACTGTCCTGTGGTGCGCTGACATCCTGAAAATATTCCAAATTCGTCATTCTCGTTATGATTATTTACATAATTAAAAAAATACAAACATCTTTGCAAAAGACTGATTTCTTGTAAAAATAAAACTAACATGGTAAAAATATCTTGAACATGAAAGTAAATCAGTATATGAAAATAAAGCTTATACTTTGCTTACTTAATATTTAGTTACCTATATTTACTTATGCAAACTTACTTGGTATTCGCTGTCTCGCTTGCTCGCAAATTTGTACCAAAAGACAACAAACATTACAGCACCAAATAATATGCCTCCAATGGCATCCAGCCTCCAGTTCATGTATCTTTCGCAGAAAATGTGTACGTGGGATGATAAATCTTGCACGCTATCAGTCCATGGAAAGCAGATTTCTTTATTTTGGTCAAAAAGATTGTCCAGTCGTACTAAGTAAGCTAAGGAGGTTCCGAATAGAGTTATTGCGTAACCCTGGAGATGTGTCAGATTCAATCATATTAGTGATGGTTAATGTAACGTAACAACTAACCATTCAATGAATGGTATTAATTATATTAAAAAATAAGATATAATTATTATTATATAAAACATTTATATTATGTAATTATATATCTATACTGCTAATTACCATTCCAAGTAGTTCCTGCAGGTTCATCGTAGCAGTTGCTAACATAATTGCAAGGAAATAGCGTTCAACTTCAAGTTTAAAAACAGCTTTATTTATTTATTTATACCTGTTTTCATTTTTATTATTTTCTGTAGATGCTCTTCACCTCAACTTGTGTCAGTAATTATTTATTAATGCGGGAAGTAATGTATTTATTTGTACTCTTAGCAGCTCTATTAGTTTACTATACGATTAACTATTGAAAAATAAATTTAGTCATCAATATCATACAATTACTACGACGTAGATAAGTAATCAGTGTAATTTGAAATAATCAGTGTCGAGAGCTTCTTTTAACGATATGATATATGTGTACACCTAAGTGATTTCATCTCAAATAATTTTGAGTGACAAGCCTTGAGTGAGGGTACTTTTTCAAAACTATATTACTTACATACATTTGCATTTGCAAGAATATATTTTGGAAAACTGATTCTGATAAAATGACGGGGTGGTGAGCATTATTAGCCTAACCTTACAACAGTCCATCAAACACAATACCACCATATTATACATATAATATGGCTATAAATCATTACATCTGTTTATCATTTATATATGGACGTTCTGGACAAACTATAGCAATAACATTTTGAAACAGCGGTGACCAAATTATATGCAATATGCGTCTAATTAATTTGTAGTTATTTTTAATCATCAAAATTTTGATTTCTATTAAATTTTGTTTGAATTATATACAAATGAATTACCTCTTTTGGAATTTTATTCCAAGTTTCAAACACTGAAGCAATTTTCAGCACCGAACATTGCTGAAATCATAATCCAGATACTAAACCTGTCCAAGTGAGACGCTATACCTATAACTTGCTTTCGCAGAAATGAAAATTCAATTAAGTTTTTCAGCCTAGTATAAAGAAAAATGCAAGAATTTGCAATTTGGTATTTTCGAGAAATTATTCCATAAAGGCCAATCATGATATGAAAAGAATTGAAAGTTCTTTTGTATTACCAGATTATTATATCATCAACATTTTAAGGTATGTGAAATTGCAGATGGCATTATTACTATTATTAACACACCCGAATTGCAAGTGTGTGTAGTTCATAGTAGGAAATTACATATGAAAAGGTTCTGCAGGTGCGCAGGAAAATTTATGATTATATTAGAAATCTGTCTTTTACCGGTAGATAAAACACTTTGAATTAATATCAAGGCTGTTTTGCTATCATATGCAAATGTTTTGAAAAAAATAATTGATTGTTAAACAAAATCATGCATTTTTTTACTAGAAGATTCTTATTTACAGCGTTACTCCACATGTCTTTCAATTGCTTAACTTAATTTCACTGTACTTTTGTGTGATTTAAAATACATTGTAATAAAACTTGTAACCATCAGGAACTTGCTCCCGTTGAACTTATTGAACATATGGTTTTAATTCATGAAAATGTGTGCACAATTATTTCGTGTGTCATCTGTGCATAAGAAAACAATATAATCAAAAACTGTTGTGGAATTAGGATTTCGTAATTTTTCGGGGTATAAAAGTTTACCACTTCGCTAAAATGACACATTAATTGTATAGACATTATACAAGAACCTTCCTCATATCAACGTTTTCTCCCAAATTCAATATCCAGCTAATCAGCACAGGTGAGCGACAAAGTTAATAAACTAAATATCTATACATTTTCATTTATTAATACAATTTGATTATTTTAAACCAAATTTTATGTTTTTATCACAGTATGTTCAGAGCACTTCTGGTGTTGGGCATTACTGCCTTTGCCGCAGGTATGGCTTCAATTTATTTATCAATAATTTTTTTTATTAATCATCTCTCACACTCTTCCCCCCCCCCCATTTTTAAATAATTTTGCTATTATTTTCACAATAAGAATTTTATAACATTGTAGGACGTCCCGAAGGTTCCGATGCTACAATTACAATTGGTGGTTGTCTATTGAAACGACAGAAAGCTCCCTCGAATTTACCTTTACTAACTAATATCCTTGGAAAACGACTGTACCCCAAAAACAAAGACTACGGTGACATTTTCATCCCCGTGGGAACATTTTTCAATGTCAGTTGTGCAACCCCAACAAATCGACTACGAAATTCTGATGCCAATGAAGTTCAAGTATTGTGTGATCCCCTTGGAGATCTCAGAGTAAGTCGTACATAATATGATATTTCACCATTCGAGGATACATACACAAATCTCCTAATGTCACTTTAATTTGTTCTTATTTAATTAATTTTTTAAGATCGCGTCCGATTTATCTCTTACAAGCTTTGACCAATTAGGATGCTCTAATCTTGTTAAGGAAGATATTCGTACAGTTGGAACTTGTTACAATGGGTATTCGAACATCTCTATTGGATTCACCAGCGCTAACAAATAGTAAGCCCGAAACTCTCATTATAAAATCATCTTCGGCCATGGAAAAACTGAAAAGCATTTCAAATTATTTTTATTTATTTAAATTCGATTTTTATTTAAAATGTTTTTATTTATCAGCTACCCCTTAATTACCATTTGTCACGATAACGTCACCGATAACTCTTTTTACTCCGAACATACGGTCGAAGGACCATCTATTACCACTGGAGCTGAACTTTCTAACAACCGGCCAAGTTTTAAGAAAGCGCAATACTATGGCAAAGTATCTCCTGATGATTTATATTCCCAGAAGAATCAGGCAGCCATGTTCGAATCTTTGGTAAATAATAATAGAATTAAATTTGAAGGTTTAATATTGTTATAAATTTATTGTATCAGTGTATTTGGTAATATATGATTGTTGTGAAAATGGTTTTTAGTTAGGATCAGGCCCATTAGCAAACAAATACGTAAATCCCTGCTACCTTGCTCGTGGTCACTTGTCACCAGATGGAGATTTTGTCTTCATATCGGAACAAAACGCCACATACTACTTCCCTAACGTTGTTCCTCAATGGCAATGCATTAATAATGGAAATTGGAAGGTAATTACGTTTTCACACTCATATATTGTATCATAACTAGTACTAGAATGCAATTTCCAGGATTTTAAAGATTTCCGAACAATAACCCGACTGTGTTCATTACATAAAAAATCATAGGCTCTGGAAATGGCAGTGCGAAAACTCGCAGCGGATAGAGACCTCTCTCTAAAAGTCTACACTGGAGGATTTAACGTATTGAAACTGAGCGATGTGAACAATAATCGCGTTGAAATGTATTTGGGACGAGATCCTATCACAGGCAAATTAGTTATTCCAGTTCCAAGGTGAATTAGCATTATTGCATTTACCTATACGTAATTATTTCTCTAATGTAATTGGATTTGCAAAAAAGCAATCACAAAAGTATTGTGATTGACAAAAACACGACCTCTAGCTCCATCTGCATTTTCCTTGACAAAAAACACACAAATAATTAAGTATACTTACATTTATTTTTACTGCAGGTTGTCATGGAAGATCATCCATGATCCAATTAAACAGCTAGCAGTTGCTATTGTAATGGTGAACAATCCCCATGACGCGGTTATTGCAGATGAAGACAAGATTTGCAAGAGCCAGTGTGATGATCTTCCTTGGGTAACATGGGATACTGAAAATATCCCCAAAGGTTACACCATGTGTTGTTCTTTGGAGTCATTCAGCAAAATGGTTCCTTATGCTCCCAAGCTTGGTACTACTAAACTTTTCGTTTGAATTGAGCATTAAAGTCAATAAAAACTATTACTTGACTAAAGAGCACTTAGAAGTCATTAAACAATTTGTACCTCATTTTTCATCCCTAAATTCACCTAGTTAAAAATGTATTACGAGCATATTACATAATTTTGTAAAAAAGATTTTGTTAGTTCGACAAACAAACCAGCATTAAAATTTAAGAAATCGCCGATTAGGTAGATAGTCTTTCCATGGTATGGTAACCTCCTGCTAGTATTCCTAATTTACGGAATCGACCTCGGATTTGTAAAATGTCTTTTCATTGTTTCATAATTGAGTCTTAAAAAGTGAATAGATGTGGAAACGATAAAGAATATGACAATATTTGCTAAATGCATGATGTGTAAGGTATGCTCGTTTAAAATTCATACTGGGGTACGATGAGCTCAAATATTTGCTATAGAAATTGGTTTAATTAGCGAGTGAGGTGTACTAGTTTAGTAGTCGACGTATTATTTGACCATTGTTAACCCCAGCCATTACATTGGTATTTTATTTTCTATAAAATTATTGCTATGTGTTAAGCCTTTATAAATATTTAAACATATTCACGCAACACGTATGTATGTACAATCAACAAATTAAGAAACTATATGTAAATGTGCATTTATAGCCATAAATGGCGAAAAGTTAATTTGTAAAGTTGTAGCAAGTGACAATGACAAACGTTTATGTAAGTACATTGCAATATCTTGAGTTTTTTTACAAGTATTTTTAATACTTACATGCACGTTCAATTCTCAATAAGCCACCAGTAAGCTTACTATCTTCGCGAAAACAAAATCAGTGAAAATCAGCGTAGAGAGCCGTTCCAAGGTATGAAATTCCCCAACTAGTATTCCGATTGGCGGTATCGATCGAACAACTTTAGATATATGTTTAAAGTCCTTCTTGTCCTTACATTTACATGCTTCTACAATTTGTATTTTAAGTTTTTCGATGTTGCAAGGGATCATGAATGCCTTTTCATATATACATCCATAGAAAATGAACGAACATGATATTCCCATAAGGGAGTAAGCAGCCAAGAACATATTTTGACGTCCGTACCTCACTAGGAAGTAGCCACCAATTATACCATACGACAAGCACTGATTTTTAAATACGTAGATCACCTTACTGCTACAATCGTTGAAAATTTGAATAAGCAATTGGTAGCGACGGAGATCGTCACAAGTTTCCAGAGCTTCCATGTAGTTGAAAGATCTGAAAATAATTAATTATACCCAATCATTACATACAGGTTGAACTTGTAAATAAGTTGTTGAAGAAAATTATTATTTAAAAGATTTACTCTTCTGATTGTTTTTGTTTGATCTTCGCTTTCGTAGCTATGAAATGATCATTAACCATCTCGAAGAACAAGACATGGACGTACACCAGGAAGTATCCCATTGCACAGTAGTACATTATGTACAACCATTCGATGATCATGCATCCGCCAAAAACTAACCAGTTCTTAAAGGTTTCGGGAACCAATGAGAATGCAAGTTGTATTCGTGTTGAATCTACTCCCAGAACAATCGTTATACCAAAGCTGTCCGCCGCTATCAGAATTCCTGTGTACATCGCCAGCAATTCTTGCTTGTTCATTTGATAAAAATTCCTCGTTTTACGACTCTCCCCTGTAAAAATACAAATCAAACTAAAATAATAATGTTTCAATTTTTAATTAATTTAATATCTTCATTTTAAATTCAGTAACTGAACGTACCTTTCAAATGACCAAACATCACGTTCAAGATTTCACACGTGCAGCCCGGATATTGATGGAAGTATCTAAATGAAAAGAATCCCATGACTCCAAAGACAGCGAAATAAAAGTGGAGTGGAAAATGTTCCGGTGTCCACATTTCTGGGAATATCAAGCATTGTGCAAGTCTAATTGTAAGAAAAATCACATATAGACCAAATATAAATGTGAATGATTTCCAAATCCACAGCCGCCAACCCTTTCTCAAAATCTGGATTTTTATCCTTTCAACTTTTTCATCCTCCCTTTTCGATTCCACCTCTATTGGAAATAGGTACATTTTCGAAAATAATTTAAAAAGTGCATTGTTAAATCTATTTTCGTACGTGGTCAACATTTTTTAAGATCGCTTGGTTTGTAGAACCTCGTTTGACAGAACAAGAGCGAATAAAACAAGAAAAGTGAACTATGTCTACTACATTTTGGACACCCAAAAGAATAACACACCCAGCGAAATTGTTTTTATCGGTTTTATACAAGCACGCGGATATAGAGTGCTGTCTGCAAAATACATAACAATCATCTTAAATTGAACAGCTCAGTAATTAAAACTTTATTTGCACAGCACTTTTTCGCCTTCACCGTTATTAACAAAACTAGTATTTGTACAGAACTAGATACTAGTTAAACCAATCTTAACCATTTGTTTTCCTTGAGCTTAGTTGCTTAATAGTAGTAATTAATTTTTAGAGGTTTTGGTTAGGAGCTGGTTGTTTGTTCAACTGCGGTTGGTCACAACAAGTTATAAAATGAATGTACAATAGTAAACTTACATATCAACCACGTAACATGTCACATCGCAATTAAATGAGACCTTTAGTGTAGTCAACTTTAAAAATTTGTACA
This sequence comes from Lipothrix lubbocki, assembly GCA_034696945.1. Taxonomy (NCBI): domain Eukaryota; kingdom Metazoa; phylum Arthropoda; class Collembola; order Symphypleona; family Sminthuridae; genus Lipothrix; species Lipothrix lubbocki. The sequence continues at coordinate 15,669 of JAQGAK010000666.1, forward strand.
CAAGTTCATACAGCGTAATATCTCCGATTAAATTAGATTAGAATAGAATAATTAAATGAGGGTTAAATGAGGAAACTTGTTATTACGACACGAGATGTAAATAGTTGAATAATTATTTGTCAAAATAAAATGCTGAGTAAACCTGGAAACTTAATTTAGTTTCTATAATGAAGTGTTTGATCTTGTTTGGGAACTCAGAACTCATTACGCCCATATAGGAAGCTGTTTGTCATTCATATGAATTTATTCATGCTTCTATGTACCTATGTACATATGATATTTATGCATTACAGGAAGTATTAGTCTTAAGTAAGTGTGAAACTTAAGTGTTGTATAAGTACAATAATTATTAAAATTATCTCCAAAATTGAAATAATTTATTGTGTCCGGGTATTCTATTTATATGCCGTGCCTTTCAGGGCACTAATGTAGAGATGCATAGCCGGTTGGGTAAATACATTTTATATGAAAATGATCTTTAAATATATCCGGGTATTTAATATTGCTTGGTTTTCGGTCCCAAAATGAGAGATTTCCGGGGATATAATCAATAATTCGAATAATTACGGCGAGGTTCGTGAATATGTATAGACATACAATAAGTATTCCAATTATTTACGAAAAATGATTAATTCAATGATTACATCTAATATTGTTTGCTTACAGCCTCTCGTACTAATGACAAAAGATTTACATCACTATAATTAATTATAAAATAAATAATTTTTAACATTTATATTTTTGGAATACAATGTAGCCAAATTAGGCATTAAAATGAAGTCGTAAATTATTGTAACGTTATATATTGCGATAACAACTGTCTCAACCATTAACTTTCTAATATTTTTAATTTAAAGAAATTTACAGTTCAAAAAATACTGCGCGTCCGTACACATAACGACTGTAAGTATAATAAAACGAGTCTGGGGAACAGATAATCCGGATCCTCTCTCCGTAGCAGCTGCAACTGTGGGTCTTGGGTATATCCTGCAAGGGAAGCCGAAGTCCCAGCCAATTCTATCTCAGCAACAGAGTAGGAAGGAACAAGGAAGGCTGAATACAAAAACGTACATAAAAACTGCGTATACACACTGTTGAGCGAAGGAAGAGGAAAAACCTCCTGAGTGCAAACCTAGGAAATTCACCGGGACACATTATAAACCGTACACCTATACTATCAAAGGTAGGATTTCCAACAGCCATCAACAATCACATGTAAGTAATAAGTATATTTGTAGTATTCTATAATTATATTTAATCTAGTAATTATTCTATCTAATCCATAATGTCTAACAATGTCAACTTTACCATATTCATAATACAATAAATAATAAAATTGTAATTTCTTACTGAAAGCTTTCAAAAATGGTATAATAAGTTTTAGTAATAAATTAATACAATTTTATATTAAATTTATATTAAAATATACAGATGATTCAAGATGGAACACAAGTTGGAATTGGAAGACTCGGATGGCGAGGAGGAGGGACATCCCCGGAAGAGGTTCGAGCCGGATCTTGATCTGGATAGTGAGTCTACAATAAAACTATATATTTTTTTTTAAATTTATAATCTTAAATAATTATTCCTGAAGATCCGGTAAAACAGAAAATTGCACTTGCACAGCATCATTATATTACCCCAGAATTGTTTATTTTTGCATATCCATACTGCTATACATTTACCTTTACGTAGCATGGAAAGCATACGAATTTTGTCTCACAATGCCCTTTTTGTATGCTAATAAAGGCGCAAAAGCCGGCACTACATCGGTGAAGTTACCTATTAGTACATGATTTATGACAAATTATATTTTGCGACGTATTTATTAATAATCATTTCAATTCTTCTATGCTGCTAATGTGAAATATTTATTTTTGAACTTTTAACAGTGAATATTTATATTATTTTTGCATATTTAATTTGCCAACTGTTTCACTGAGGTTAGTAAACTTATTAAAGAGAGGAACGCTGGTGTTGTTGTTATTACGCAGGTTAATAACTGTTATACCTCAGCTTAAGTGTAGTTATAGAAATGATTGCAGTATGTATAGCTCCTACCTTCGTAGTATACTTAAAGTGGAATTACAATTATTAGGATTGTAAATACAAGGCCTGAATGCACGCACTCTCATTCTACGCATCAAACGCACACCGGGAAGTGCGTAGTTCGCATCTCCTCCAAAATCTGTATAGTGTAGTAATATGGGTACCTCTTTTGAGGTCGTCGTCACAGTATAGCTATAGGGCTATGTAAGGTTGTTACTGTTGTTAGGTACATATGATTTTGCCCTCTATTCCCTTTTCAGCATATAATATAATATGCATACGCACGCTACACGTACCCGGAACACATTATTCTGGCTGATGTGCGTATGTATCCATTCCATGGAGGTATAATCCCCACCAAAACACGTTTACATACATGGCGTTTGAAGGGTTTGGGTCTTTTCAAGCTCTCAGAGAGAACGTTCTCGAACAATTTCCCTCCGTTCGAGACTCTTCTCCCCGTTAATACTTCTGTGTTGTACCCAGAAATGGGGGGACGGAAACGTCTTCGACGTTAGCTGTTAGCCTTTTTTACACTTTGACTGCTTCCACCGAGAATATGACGCAGTAAGTCGCAGTAACAATCCCGCATGCATACAATGCATTCTCTTCAACAATCCTCACATCAATAATTCTTAACGTGAATACATAGCTAATACGCGTTTCTCAATAGGAATGAATGGAATGTTGTAGGTTACCCCGAATTCAAAACTTGACTGAACTCAAACTCATTTCCTTGTGTTTAATGCTCTCATGTACGATTTAAAATCATATAATTTAAAACGTATAGGTTCATAATCATAATGGAATAGTACAAATGCTATAATACATTTCAAAATTAGCTGTCAGCTGTCTCATATTTGTCATAATTATTTAGCTTCAATACATACTATTATGAATAGTATTCTGTAATAAAATACAAATACCTACCTACTTTAATGTCTCCCTCCATAGTTAATTATATTTAAAAATTAACTTTAATTTGTGCAATTTCTCTTCTAAAAATTGTATTGCATACTTTTAAATAATAATTGATGATTGTGTTATTAATTTTTGCCATTAATTTAAGTTTGTTCTGTAGTACTGCAAAACTGGGAGCCGACAGAGGAAGAATACGAGCGGTATGAGAGGCTGATGTGGCAGGAAGAATTTCGAAAGCTGATTGAGGTACATACTTTTAATAATAATGAATGAAAAGTTGTCAGCCAAGAATGTATGGAAGCTTTCTGTCTTTTATATATAAATATGTATATGAATAGTAAAAAATATTGCATTTGTTCATTTTAACTTGATTAGACTATAAATTCTGTAGTAATTTCTTTGGGGTTCGAAGTACTACATGATCTTGTATGTGTACATATAATACCCATTGAATAGAAAAAATTTAAATTGATGTATATTTATTTATTCGTTTCAATCAGATGGATGAATTGGATGAGATGACCGGAGTTAATAACAGACCAGACAGCAAAATGTCATCTTCATCAGAAGATTCATCATTCGCGGATTTGGAAATGATTGAGAGAATGGATGCTGAACGGGAAGAACGCAAGTCGTCGGAAAGGATCAAGCATCCGCTCCGTCTACCGGAGGTAAACAAATGCACACCATATAAATTTAGAAAATGTTTTAAAAAAATATTGTATGTACAAGCAAAATAGAAATGCTTACTAAAACAATTTATATTTGTCATAAAATCAATTTTTAGGTAAATTAATTTAATAATTAAACAACATATTTTAAAAAACTCCGCTAAAAAATCCATAATATTAGATTGACTTTAGAGGTTAATTTTATATCAGTATTATAAGGATAAGGCTATTTATTTACAAGGAGGTAAAAATTATTTTGAATTTAAAAATCTAATTTAATTTTAATTCCAGATAATAGAGCACATCATGAATTTCCTAGACTGCCATCAGGACAAAGAAACACTCGAAAACTGCCTACGAGTGTGTCCGGAATGGGCAGATGCCGCTAGCAAAAGGCTGGAAAAGCTCCAAGAGGACACGTCCTTTGACCTTTCCAATAAAATCGAGGATATGAAAATTATGGAATTTTCAGAAAATTTGGACAAGTCTGTACCGAAGAATTGTCACAAGTTCAACATTAAACTGCCTCCCGCAAGACTCCCAGCCATGGAGACAGCATTGAAAAAAGTCGGCAATCAAATGAAGACCCTGGACGTTTGTATTGAAATCAAAGATAAAGATTATCCGAATCCACAAATCGATCATTTTGGTGATTATTTGGAACAATATTGCCCCCGGCTGGAAAAGTTGAAACTTTGGCTGTACAGCTCGGATCATTACCCCGACTCAATATTCTCACACGACTCCCTTCACATTCTACCCGTACGACACATTGAGACCGAGGATTTTACCGATAATCCCCGAACCCACATTTTCGAGGAATTGATTGAGGCGTCCCCATTGTTGGATAGCCTTACGTTTCAACATGAGAGTACGGAATTGATTGTTCGAATGTTGAACATTGTGGTCCGACAAGGTCGATTAAGGCAGTTGACCTCCTTGGAATGTTACCATTTTGATCTAAATGATGCCTTCATCGCTTTTGCTCTCAAGCATCACTGGAACCTGCGAAATTTAAAAGTAGCTTTCAAGTCAGAAGTCTCAACTTTTAGCATTCGAGCAATGCTAAATCATATGCGGGAATCGTTGGAAAGTCTGGAGATACTTTACAAAGGCCCGGAACATGATCCACTTCTTGTTTGTGAAGACAACTGGGTGATTCCCTTGAGCATGAGGAAGCTGAAGCACTTGACCGTGGCTCCAAATATTTTCTCTAATGCGTGTCGCTTCCTCGTCAATGCTTTACAACTCCCTTCTTTGAAAACCTTAAAGGTCACGAGCTCCGTTTCTTGGTGCGAGGGCTTTTTTGAGATCATGTGGCGAAGAAATCGTTTGAAGCGCAAGGAACTTGTCCTGGATACTGTCGAAATACCCTGCAGCTGTTTGGATGCTTCGATATTCCTACAATACCCCAATCCGTTCCGCAATGTCAATGAACTAGTTTTGGAATCCCCGTCAGTCAAAGTTCTCCAAGCTATTTTCCTTGCCCAACCGAATCTGGAACGGCTCAAGATTTATGAGCTCTATTCCTTGACAGAATACACTTGGGATGACATTACTACGGGCTGTTTCAATGATTTGAGGGGTCGGCCCTTGATCTGGGATGAGGTCCTAACTGGGAAGAAGAAACCCGAGTACACGATCATGTACAAAATGGCCGCGGATCCACTTATGGATGCCGTTCCTTCGATCCGACATTTGAAAAGTATGTTCATTATATTATTTTATTAATCTGGTTTTTTATCGTCAATCTCCTGATGTGGCTAGGTAAGTTACAAAAAGTTAAACTTATAATTAATTGTTTCAGATCTCAAATTTTTGCTGTTGGATTTCAAGAATTCGGTTCTGCGAGTATCGGATTTCTTCATTTACCATGGGTTGATGCATATGACACAGCTCCAGCATGTTGACATCAATCGTCACGACGTAAGTTATTTATCGATTGAATTTTAATATATTTTACTTTCTAAACAATATCTTTGCTTAAAGGAGAATTTTAACACCTAAAAATGTGGAAATTTTTCTTTTATTAGTTTACCGATGAAGGCATCAAGGATTTGCGGGAGCATCTAGCAAGTTTTTGCCATTTGGAGCTTGGAACTGAATGGGAAGCAGAGGACATGAGGGGATGAATGATCTAAAAAATTTGAATTTTTGCGAGTGAACACCATTTTAAAGATTTAGTTAAGCCTATATATTTTGTCCACTATGTATTAACGTGCAACGTTATCGTTAATCTTACCTTTATGGCTTTTGTGCAAATATTCACAAATGTAATAATAATATTATTAAATAAGACCGCATATGTATATGAATGTAATGTACATTACTTAAAGTATTGTTTATAAATTATTATTCTCGAATAAATACTGCTATATAAGTTTATATTATTTAAATCCCAACAGTTCAGAAATGATACATTTTTTTAGGTCCCATTACCGTATATATACGTACAATTTCATATATTTATGACAAGCACAACTTTTCTACCCAAAATTTATGTTCGAGCTGGTTGAGCATTTATTTACATTTCAGATAGTAATATGGGTACATACACATACTCTTCATTAACTATTTTTGATCGGAAAAGTATTTTTCCTGAAATTCCGTCAAAACTCATCGAGATATAATGTAAATTATACAATTTATACCAATTAACGCCATTATTATTATTGTGTTGATAACAAATATTTATATTAAATAAATAAACAGTCTCAATATTTAAATGGAAATAAATTCTAAAATTAAATATAGTAAACTATAATAATGAAGAAAAAGTAAAAAATACCAACATAATTCGTAATCATTTAGATACAAATTTTACAGATTAGACAGTGAAATATGGAGGCTTGAGAAATAATATTATTAAATGTAGACAAAATGTTCCTCCTCCTCATCGTCAGAGTACAATAATAGAGCGTCCGGGTCAATCTCCGCTATGCTCATTGGCTCTGCAGCCTTAGGACGACACTCTTCTGCAAATAAAAATTAAATTTATTAGATAACAAAGATTAAATAATTTAACTGCAAATATAATCTCAATGGATTACGCTTGTATAAATATATTATTAATAACAGCATTTCTCACCTTTTTCAAGAATTGGATTCTTGTCCGGCATGTCATCGGACAACGTTTGAAGCTCTAGCGGCTGATTTTGGATCTCATCTTCCTCACTCTCCTCACCATCTTCATCATCCATGGCTACATGATTTATCGGTGGAGAAGGAGTAGGATTCATAACATTTTCGGAAACTTCATCAAGTTCTAAAATATCCGTGGTCATGGAGACAGAAGAGGATTTGTCAGAAGAGTAAACGTTGGGTTTCTTATTATTTTCAGACATTTGTTCCGCCACCTTGCTTTTGCTTGGTTGCCCGCGAATGTCCTGCATCTTTATTCCATTTGGAAGAGCGAAAGGCTTGGCATTTCTTTCCTTCCCAGAAGTTTCTTCCTTTTCGGGATTCATTTTATTCAAAATTTCCCGAATATCGAAGGGTGCTACTGTTGAAGCTTTTGGAAACGTTTTCGAGGGCAAAGGTGGATTAGCATTTATAGTATTGTCCTTTTTGACTACAACTTTGCTAAACTTGGTTGATGAAGACTCCTGTTGATCCTTTAGTATGTTACGTTTCTGAGCAAGTTTAACTTTTAATGCGACTGTTGATTTCGAGAATTTCTGCTGAGCTTCATTAGTTCTTTTTACCACATTCTGGTGGTTCTGAACAGGAGCAACGGCACGATTTACTGCCTTTGAGGCCTCAGGCATTGCTGGTGAGCTCGGCAACAAGATGCCATTTTTACTGGGTTCGGCCATTTTAAACTCTGGAGTTACCCTTGCAGAAAAATAAAATTTCCTTTTACGGTCCTTATCTCCCTTTGTCGCACGTTTTGTCAGTTGAGCTTCGAACCCGTTCAAACTTTTGTTAAGCTTCTTGCCTCTCTCCAGGAATTTCTTTTCTCGCCGATCCCGTCGGGACTCAAAGATTATAGCTTTCATCAATGGCGCCGTTTTGGAATATGAGGGAGCGTTGCTACTACTATTATGGTTTATTAGATTGCGATTCCGTAATTCTGAAGAGCTTTCCTCAGAGGATACCAAGCTTGAAGTGCCTGCAAAAATGTATGTTAAAGTATTATATAATAAATTATTACTCAAATTAAAGCATTGTTATTCGTTATTCTATTAAGCTAATATAATTGTAATACTCTGTTAATCTTACCTGTGCTGTTGTTTCCGAAGGCGTGGTTGTAACTGTCTAGTGTAGGTAGTTCAGCGTCCGATTCTTCCGAGTCGTCAGCTATGTCTACTACTAATGGTGATACTGGAAATAACACAGGAGGAAGTCCGAGAGAGACTGTTTCGTTTATTAATGAGTCTTTACCCAGCCTTGTTTCCAAGGGTAAATACGTTTGAACAAATGGACCTGGAGCGGTTTTAACAGCATTAACAGCCTCTTCACCAGATAATATTTTAAATTCCATGGCGTCCATTATACACCAAACCACTACGATACTATTGCCATTGCCAGTTACATACTGAATTCTGGAACTTTTAAGCTGAAACTATTGATGATTTTAAGAAATACAGCATACCAACGAAAAATGTTTTAAGAATAACAAAATCTAATGATGTACACTCCAGATAATAATAAAATACACTGCTTTCAATCTATAAGGTAGAGAATAAAAATAATAGGCCTAATTTGATTATATCACTGTAGAATAAATACCTCAGTAATAAATTAATTATTAATATTTAATATTATTAGGAATCCGGAACCAAACGTTCGACCAACTGCTCTGACCCTCGTCCAACAAGCGTGATAAAAATAATCAATCTAAAATTGTGAAATGTGCATGGACGTTAAGTAACTACGAATTAGCGTAGTTCAGTGACAGCAATATGGACGATACAGATGGAGCTACCTACAATATTCAGTCAAGCATGCTCAGTAGCTCAATTTCGTTGGAACTTTGTGAACATGGCGACGATTTACTAGGGCGTCTCAAATCCCAAGATCTGTTGATTTAAAAACATTTAATTTGTTACTGAATACAGTCATATTTTACTTTATTATTACAATTTAAAAAAATTATCATCCCTGCTTTAATTTCTGAAGAGCAGACAGAGGCAGTACCTTTGGTTTAGTTAAGTTTAGTTTCGGTTTTAAAGATTAATAAGCCAAATTATTTCAAGATTCATAGTGTAATTAATTCTCAGAAATATATTTAATCAAATTATTCACATGAATTTTAATGAGTAATAATAATAAAAATAATAATAAAATCTTTTCTAGTTCTATAATATGTAACAATAAAGAACAAAAATAAATTCAAAACGATCAATATGGACGTAAATAATGCCCACGCAAACTCCAGTGACAACCTCATAAATTGCTTGGCGGTAGACACGGATCCAAATTTTAATTCATTGGAATTAGTAAATTTCACATCCACCAGTGAGACTGCACAGCCGACATCGTCGTCATCATCATCATCGTCGAATCCTTACAAGCGCCAGGCAAACAACACTGATTTTCAAGTGAAGCCCCCAAAGTTGGTCGTTCACCCCTGTGAAAATGGGAACGCGCCCCTGGATTCGCAATACATTCCAGCGCAAACAACACCAGCTTTACCAGATGTCGACGCGCTTCTTCTAAACTGTGAGAGTTACATGAATTGGCAGGATGGAAGCAAAGCTCATCTTACTGAAGATAACTTGAAGCGTCAAATAGAAAATATATTAAGACAAAATATCCTTCCCAGTGAGAAGTACGAGTATGCGAATCTTGCCAGATTTAACGCTTTAGAATACATTTCAAATTTAGGAGTCCTCTGTTACTATTACATTGAGCTTAATAATTTTGAAGAGGCTGCTTGTATCATCTCAAAAACCCGAGAGTTCGTCATCCCCTGCATTCGAAATGGCTACATGCCCGAAGAGCTTATTGATAGTTTCGACTACGTTTGGGTCTACGTCCGGGTTCATGCATCTATTAAGGAATGGGAAATCACCGGCAAAATGAATTCCTTCCCGGAAATTGATTTAACAAATATCCCTAAATCCTTCGATAGTCTCACTCCTAAAGCCAAGGCTGGAGTTCTAGGACTTAAATACTATTTTTACAAGTGGCAGAAAGTACCATACGATATTCAAATTGAGATTCTCAAAATGGCGACTTTGCATGATCGACACTACTTCGAATGGCATCTATGCCTTCAATTAAGCATGCGCCAGAAGCGCAAAGGAATTAATTTTGCATCTGCATTCTTCCGGACTTATGCTTGGGATGAAGAAATCAATGAAATTTGCTTGGCAAATAAATTACAACCTGCTGGTCATCCCAGATGTTTATTAGCTTCAATACAGTTACTGGCTGATATTGCAAAATTCATGCATGCAAAAGATCCGAAATGGACGGTTTTAAAATTTGGTGATGTCAGGTTCCCAAGTATGATCAGCGTCAAGAGCTATATTCAAGAGGAATCGGCGTAAGAATTAGTATATCAAAATTAAATTCATGTGATATGAGCATACAATATCTGTAGCTTTAATTGCAATAATAATAAGTACTTTTTGCATATGTATTACATTTTTTAATTTCCTAAAATATTTTTGATTTAGAAAAATCCTGTCATTATGCCCAAAATCAGTTGATGTTCCTACCTCGCTGGCAGAAATATTTTCAACGGGCTTGCCCATAATTCACCGCAATCAGTCTCTTGCGAAAGAATGCTTGGATCTGGCGTTAAAAAATTACCCGGACTCTGTGAAAGTTAATTATCGATTAGGAATGTTTTACCTTACAGTTGTAAGTGTTCAGTGCTTTTTTCCTTATCAAACCTTTTTAATATTGATCATTAATACTAAAATAGCTTTTGCAATGATGTTTTACAAAATTAATATTCATTATAATATTTATGGTTGAATTTTATTAGAGATTTTTATATTCATCAGGAATCCAATTACGTAAAGGCTGAAGAATTTTTCCGGCAAACGTATGCTCTGGATGAGAAATTCTACCCAGGAATACTCTCTTTAGTTCAAATATTAATGAGGAAAAAGCAGAAAGATGGGATAATGGAACTGCTGGATAAAGCGCTGAACGAGTCCCACTGGAATAACAAGCAGCTTGGAGGATTTCATTTCTTCCGAGGACTCCTTCTCTGCTCCGATTCGTTGTCGAAATCTAAAGCTGCAGCTGATGAATTTGTCAAGTGCTACCAGCTTCATGAAAAATCTCTAACATTTTATGTAATACAATTTATAATTTAATATTTTGTAATAATTTTTTGAATGATAAGGCATGAGTACAAAGGTTTATATTCCGAGCAAAATCATTTAATTAGAAAGAAAGATTTTAAGAAATGTATTTTTAAACGGAATACTTATTTTAGAATCCTACGTAATTTTCCATTTAATATATTTGTAGGATCTTCCCAACATTCATCGTCGGTATGGCTGGCCACATTGGGAAGACGACACGAAATTAACGTACGAGTCAATTCGGCAAAGGGTCAAGCGGGTTGAGTTAGCGGGAATTGATCCGACGAGAAAATCGATTTTCGCAAAAATTTTACAAGCAATTGATATGGCAGCTTTGTCTGAAAATAAATCCTCAAGTGTAACTACAACGAAATCAAGATGGCACAAGTGAATAATAAAATTTAGAGCTAAATAAAATAGATAAAGCTTAGAAAATATTTATGTACATAATTTTCTTCCTCATGTCATTTTAAATGTATTGATAAAAAATTACAACATCATTCCCGCAAAATATATGTAAATAATTATTCATAGAATCCTATTTATAAAATTCATACATTTATTTCATTATTTCTTTGCTGTGAGGAGGAAAAGTAGTAAGTCATTCATCAATACTTCTAGAAAATTCTGATCAATCTAACAAAGCAGGAAAAATAATTATAATTTATCCTAATTATAACATACAAATACAGTAATGAATACGTATATATGCACAAGTAACATCGCTTAACAAACTTAACAAACTAATTACACTATTATTTTATTTCCAGCAACAGTCACTTTTACCACAACGGATGATCTTATCTTAAAATGTCTATACTGCAGCCAAGAACCGCGTGGGTGACGAACGAGGAAAACCCGGTGACTATTTTTCAGGGTTTATAAGTTTTGCATGGGAAGGGGAAAGTGTTATAGTAGGTTTTGGTATATATATAAGACCATATAAGCTTAAAAAAGCTTGTTCTACATATCTGCACGTCGTAGTACATATAGCACAACATTAAAACAAACTGCTTCCTCCTCTTCAACACGCTTTATGATAAGCTTTATCGCATATAAGCCCTATACACATATCCCCGGGTAAATTTGCAAACGTCCTAAAAAATACCCGCAACTTTATATAAGCACTGTGCACATTTTAGCACCCAGAGCGTTACGAAAGGTATAAAAGCACCTTTTGAGATTTAAATGAAAAAGTACATATAAATTAATATTAGGTATATAATATTATAACATAATATAAGCAAGGGTTACCAAAATAAATTAAAAAATTATTTAACGCGTTTAGAAAATCTTAATAAAAAATTACAAAAATTCATTCCTATGCATAAACATAGAATATGCAATATATGCATATAAACATATAACATAGTCACAGCTGTCATCACAAGAATGTAAGTATGAGAACGCTATACCTATGTATGTATCCGTGCAACATTGTCAATAAGCCAAAGGTGCTGAATTGTGACGCCATGTGTCCAGGTGCGTTTATATTTGTTTGTTTATTTTTTCTACGCTCTTTGTATATTTTTTGCTGCATCAAACAACTTTGCTAAATGTTGTCAAACGGTACAAATATGCACTTACAATACAACAACATACTTCTAACTCATTACAAACCATTGTAGTATTACATTCTCCCTTTCATTTTCCTGGAAGGGCCACTTCATCCATTCATCATGCCGGTAGACTTATATGGGTGTGGGTATATACTATATATACATGTATGTATTTAATTTTAATTTAACTCTCATTTCGTATATAAGTAATACTATATTCAGTATGCACTGTATACAACATACAGTATTATACAACATAAAATAAACTGAATCACCGCCCATACCCTTTAAATATTAGTAATAGCAAAATGACTGCACATTTTAGTAAGAAAATATATATACATACCTCAAGAATATACCTGAATTGTGATGCATAATGTACATTATAGTGTTATATAGGTATGTATTTGTATGCGAAAATGACTAAATGAAAAATATTGGCACGTCATACATGTAATAGTAGTACCTAAAGTATACGTATAACGATGTGTTGAACATCTGCAACTCGATATATTTATGCCTTTTGCGTGAGAGATCATATATACCTACTACCTAAATGTAATACACTTTATCTGGCGTTTCTACTATATAGAAGTTGTATAGAAGGATAGAAAGGATATGATAAAACAAGCTGTGAAATGTGTAATATGAGCTACATTGGCAGTTTCGCTCGTCAGTTGCAGTTTACGGGTTGAAGGAGGTAGAAGCCGGTGGCTGATTCAACAACGTTGACTCAAATTTCGTACATACTCATAACCCTTTTGGTGTATTGAAACAACGAGGGCAACGGTGCATTCAGTGTCTGCTGTCTTTATTATTATTAATGTGAGTCTTTATGAAAAGTGTAAATTCTAATCTTTATAATATATTCAATTTTCGAAAGTTGTTGAGATCCCAGCGATTTCTCCCTATCTCTCTCTCTCTTTATCTAAATATTTACTCTTTTAATGTTCTAAAATTTTGGTCTATTTATTACAAACGTATTATACAGAGAAAAGTTATTCCGTCATCGTAATCATCACAATGAGCTGGCAAGACTACGTGGACAAGCAATTGTTGGCATCCAAATGTGTCACCAAGGCTTGCATTGCTGGACTGGATGGGAATGTCTGGGCCAAATCCGACGGATTTGAGGTAAATTTTTTTAATACAATTTTTATGTAAATTTTTTAAAAATAAATTTATTTAATTTAAATAAAATTATTGTATTTTTATGTAGGGTTAGCTTTACATTAAATTTTTATAATACCATTTTTTATACTTACATTGTAAAATTATTCTCTATACATTTAACTTTTAAAGTGCCAAGTTTTTTAAAATAATTAATTAGCACTTATAAGAAGATGCCTATTATTGGCTGATGACTAAATTTGCCGTTGAATGACGTGTAAATTTAGAAGGTTGCAATTTATATATACTCATTATAGCTTTTGTATCCCAAAGAGATTCAATGACAAAAAAACTGTTGCTTTTTCACAACATTTTAGGATACTGCCTATATGGATTGTTCGAAAGACTGTTTTTCTTATTGTCGAACTGTCTAGTCTATAGTTTTTGTGTATTTAAACAGTAATTTCTCATTCGGAGTTATAACTGTACTCCTTTACAATTAGTTGTACACGTGCATAATTTCCTGCATGTAGACTGCATTTTAAATGGCATTGACACGTCCCGACAAAGGTGCTCCTCATCTTATTCTGTACTCTCTCTCTCTCGCTCACACACACACACAAACACACACTGCAGGTCTCTTGTATTTAATGTCTTTGTTCACAAGCAAAGTCTTTATTTCGATGACCTCTTTTAAAGTCAATCTCTCACATTAGAAAATATTCACCTTAGGGAAAAGATTCTTGTATAGCATAGCGGATTTCCCCTTGTGTATATATATATATAAGACACTATCTTAACTAGGTATATACTTTAGGTATAGTATCTTCATATGGTATGTAAGTATGTAAACTTCACCATCAATGTCGTCAATGAGTAAAAAAGATTCTACATAGCAGTTTTGAAGTTTGTCAATATGAAAACGGTATACCTACTTACAGTTTAAAGGTTTGTCAATACAGATATGTATAAGTACATGAAGACTAGAAACTATATGAAAGTCTTCAATATTTTAAATTATTATACATGTGTGCATTATTTTTCAATGTCTTCGGTGTCACCCTGCTTTCTTTACATTTAGAATTTTTGTTAGAATGTATTTGAACGTAGCTGATAAAAATACTTGAATTTTAATATCTGTGTAGTTGTTACCATATGGAAATACATAATTAAAATTTTGCACAAAGTTTTGTAATGTAGCCCAATTTTTGTCGACTATTTTCTCAACTTTGCAATCTAAACTTTGACATTTAGAAAACATTTTCTAAATTAGTCAATTTAATGTAGGTAATTTATTTTTGAAATGTTGTTGAAAGGCAATATTTTTGTGAACTGTGTACAAGGCAAATTGTGCTAGATAATTTTTTATATTTGAACATTGATTATAAACAAGATTTGTATAGTTGGGCAATTTATCGTAGACACACACAGTTTCGAAAAGCAAATTATTTTAGACATTCGTTGAAATAACATTTTTTGCTTGGAACAAGTTTCAAAGGGCAAATAATTTATTGTAAAATTTGTCGTGTATTCCAACATTTCAAGGAATATTGACAGCCCAAAATATCATCCATAGCCGCAATATTTCCTTCCCACATACGTATACTTGATTATATTTTCAGTTAATTTATATAAAAACAAGGAGTAGGACCAGCAGGAATCAATAATTCAAAACACATGATTGATGGTATTATATGAGTAAGAATTTTTCAGTAGAAATGTTTTTTTTATTACATTAAGTTCCAGTTCCAGGTAGCTGTGTGTATTATATAAGTATATGGAGTACTTTTAGCTATTCTAATATATATTCTGGAGGACGATATATTCCAAAAGCAATCAGCCATGAAGGGAAATGTAGGTAAATACATTTGAAATACCAACTTTTGATGGTAATCAATGGAACCGCGGTGACTCATGTCATGGCCAGTCATAGTTGACTCCGATGTAGTCATCACATGTACCTATTACTTTTTACTATACACACGAATGTACATAAGCCACGAAACGGGGAAGAAATAACAAGAGCCCTAGCCTGATTTCCCGTTCATCTTTTTCCTCGTGCCTCTCTATCCAAATATTTTTTATCAGGGCAACTTCCGCCTCCGCCCTTGCAACTTGCCAGAATATCAGCCACAAGTTTCATCGGACTTTCAGTATATATAATTTTCTTGCTATATATTGTAACATTGTAAATATAATTTTCTTATGGTAAGCCATATAGTCAGCATATGTTATAATGCGGGATGATAATGTGTATAAAATAGCATCAGCTATCAAAAATTAAGATTCTATATAAGTACTATACTATACTATTCCGGCGTCGTCAGCTATATAGGACACGAAACCATCTTCTTGTTCTTACAGTTATTAACTTAATTAATCAATTTTGAAGTTAAAAGAGTTCATTTGCCACGCCACATCCTCAGACTCTTACTAATATTCGTGTTTGGGCTGGTTTACATGGAAGTAAAAACACCAAATATTATTAATGCCATGAAAAAATAACGTTTAGTGTACTGCATGTAAAAATATTTGTAGCGATGTCACTTTAATTTTATCTAGCATTTTTATTCTACTATTATTGCAACGCAGTTGCTAACATTGATGGTTGATTCTTAAAAACAAAAATGATTGTGTGTTATTTATCTCTTAATTTCGCTGCGCACAATAATTAAAGCGACAATGATGAGCGAAATAATGACATAATAATTGTCATGCATATGTAAACTAACTAACAACAAGCACAAGTGAAATTCTTTAATCAAGATTATTAGATGTTTTAAAAGTTCTTTTATATACTTATGCAGTATTATTTACATGCTTTTTAACTATTGTTAAACACTTGTAAAGTACTGTTATATACTTTTGAAGTATTGTTATATGCTTCCAAAGTATTCCTATATGATTTTAAAGTATTGTTAAATACTTCTAAGGTATTCTTATATACTGTTGAAGTATTGTTAAATGCTTCCAAAGTAGTCCTATATACTTTGAAAGTATTGTTGGAAGCTTTAAAGGTATGGAAATCATAACGCTGATCTTGAAAATTTCTCAGTTTCTCACTTATGTGCATCATATAATTTTGAGCCGAAAAAAACGAGCGAAAATGATGTACTAGATGATATGGAATTATTTACAATTATGTACACGTATATGTATACTTACAATGTACAATATTACTATACGTACGGATTACTTCTATATCTTTTGTTTCAAGAAACCTATCATATATTTTTCTGAAAGTTCGACAGTGCATGAGAGATTTTGAACGAGAGATTTGAATGAGGGATTTTGAATGAAAGATGTTGATATTAGGAATTTATTTGAGAATGCCTTTCATGCTCTAGTACAATTATTATGTCGATACGGCAGTTGCAATATAATATCCATTACACAGAAGATACTAGATA
The DNA here is from genome assembly GCA_034696945.1 of Lipothrix lubbocki. Classification (NCBI taxonomy): domain Eukaryota; kingdom Metazoa; phylum Arthropoda; class Collembola; order Symphypleona; family Sminthuridae; genus Lipothrix; species Lipothrix lubbocki. The sequence goes on from JAQGAK010000666.1 coordinate 32,657, forward strand.
GTATATTATAATTACCAGTATGATAGTTTGTTATTTGCTATCCTTTTAAGGATAATGCATGCTTCCTTTCCTTCGTCAAGCCATAAGTCAGCCTTCCTTAAAAATTTTATCAGTCGTCTCAGTCCGTCACAGTCTGAAAAGTTTCCTTCAATGGGAATCTTTCGTATTATACAAATAGTCTAGAGTTCGTGAATCATCATCACTCATTTTCCCCTATTATTACCTACTACCATATCGTCCTCAAGGGAATATTTAAATTTGTTTTTGTAGTTCATTATCTATATATAAAGTAAAAGTTTTGCGTTATTATTTGTAATTGCTACTGGACGAATTAGTCCCACTGTCGAGATAATCAGGATTCTGTGTAGAATATCTGACAATTATATTATTATTGATATGTCCATGCATGTTCACACCTCATCGTCATGTTTCCGTTGGTAAACCGATTTAGCAGCAGCAACAGTTATGCTTATTTTTCCTGAAAATTAATTTGTTGGACATTATCCTTGTTAATATTCTGTTTGGTATAGAAATAAAAGAAAAAGTTTCTCGGTAACACTATTAAGCGAACATGGTAACTGCAAAAAGATAAAACCCATGTTATCAGCGGCAGTACTTATAGGTATTATAAGATAGAACATATCCGATTACACTCTTGCAAAAGTTGCAAACCACGTAGGAATCGGAGGGAACGAAGCCAGAAGTGCTAAATTTTTACCTCTACCTTTAAACACTTGAACTTTTAATAGAAATGGAAAGAACCAAAGAACGTACATATGTATAAATAGTTCTTTACACTTTACAAACTACAAATATTGCATTTTGTGGAGATAGTAAAGTACTCTCTCTTACGTCTACACAATATGTATGATACCTATTTTTATTAATACATGACTCAGCATTCGAATTAGATACCGGCACCGGCATACGTAGTATAGACGCTATATTTCTCACGTCAGATGTATTCTCGTATTGACTTTGGCAATTAAAACTGAAATAAAAATGTTTAGGCACATGTGTATAAGTACAGGATTTTTTCCGTCTGAGATAAAGCAATGTTTTCAGGTTCAATTAGTTGGTGAACCTATGTAGCAATTGTACTTTACATAGTTATACAAAATACAAAGTTGCAAACATTTTCTAGTACTACACATGTACTACATATGTATGTGCGGAAGGGAAAATTTTGCTTTTCGGTATCCAAAGTTCAAGTGTCAAAATGTATGTGTAATTATAATTTGTACACATGATATTTACAATACGCAATACAAGAGTACAAAATCTGAATATTTGTATTTATTTATAAGTAAATTTTTAATGTATTTATTTATTTTCATGTATCTATGTATTTTATTTTTAACTATTTTTGTAGATTTTAGTTTTATTAATATTTATTTAAACACACATTTTGTTTGTTGTTTTACAGGTGGCCAAGGATGAAGTCACAAGACTAGTAAATGGATTAGATAGTGCAGGTTCGCTTGCCGGAACTGGTGTAACACTGCAGGGTCAGCGATACATTTATCTCTCTGGAACTGATCAAGTAGTCCGCGCCAAACTGGGGAAGATTGGAGTTCACTGCATGAAAACTAAGCAAGGTGAGTGTTAAATAATATTCATTATTTTACACAGGAAAGTAAAATAAAGTTAATACTTTTGACATGTAAGTGTTGAGATATAAGTAAATAAATGAAATGTGTTAAAATCATTAGAAATTCTATGACCTTAAATATTTACTTTGTATCAAGGAAATTCAAATATGTAATGCTCAAAATCGGTAATATTTTTTTGTTTTGTCACTTTCCATTATAGCCGTGGTGATTGCACTGTATGAAGATCCTATCCAACCCCAACAAGCTGCCTCCGTAGTTGAAAAGTTAGGGGATTATTTAGTATCCTGTGGGTATTAATTTACATTAAATATAAAAAACCGCTTAAAAAATTCGAGGGGACACAGCAGTCAGTTTTTAAGGAATATAATAATAATGGAAGTGAGATTTTTCAAATTATTTATCACTTAAAAAAAAGGCCAAATGCACACACACACACACACGGACACATTACATTTACACAACATGAATAGACATAATAATTGACATGTGAAGCACCATTGTAAGCATGTATAATAATATCTATAAAGTATATTTAAGCATAATCAACATGAATATACTCTCCTGTAATTATGTAAGGATATTCCTACTATAAATGATTATTATTATATTACACATGTATAGTCACTATACAAAATACATCATTATAACTACCAGACGTCGACCCAAATTGTTGTATGTACTTAAGTTTCACACATACTATATACCTTATGTACTTATGATATTGTACTTTAAAATATTTTCAAATTGGACATATAAAGTCGTGTGATGTTTTGCTTTCGCTTTCAATTTAGTCTATAAATAAAAATATAATATATATGATTCTCACAAAATTATCCTCCTCGATTGCAAGTCATTGCATTTGACATTTTAGATTATTGCATTTTCTTAAGATTGATATCTTAGAACATTAAAAAGTCATTGTTATATTACATCTACTTGGAGTGTGAATGAGTCTCCCATCTCCCCGTCTTTTGCTCATCCGCAACTCAATTTTTTATAATATTATTATCATCCAGTAATATTCCAGACATGCAGAGATCAAGTGGGTAGATATACATAGTTTAAAAATAAAATTGCTTAAACGTACCTTTGCCGTATACATACAATAAGTGACTTGGAGCTCAAAGACGAGTAACATTTTCACACTTATCTTATTGAAGTTTGCACACTATACAACTTCAAAATTCAATATCAGGTATGAAAGGAAAGAGTTACAGAGTTTAATACAGTATATTAAACTCACCCTGGTGCGGAGCAATTCCAGGAAGCACACGTTGGAATGTTGGAAGGACTATTAAATAATGCTAATCACACCTTAATGCACGTATTATTTTGTCTACTTCATGGTCGTGGTCATGAATTTACATTAAAAATCCGAGCTGGTTTACATGCATGTCTGGTGGATTGGGCAATATTCTGATTTTGCAACAATACATACATAGTATATAAAGTCTGAAGATGTAACTTTGAAAAAAATAAAGATGCACACTCTGTTGGATGTTGAACTAGATAGACGGGATATTGTATTACACTATTGCATGTTTGACGCATTACATTTAGCTCACTGGAGATTGATAATCTGTGCACAATTTTGATTTTGATCAATAAACCATGCATGTTTAGCTTATGGCATCGACAATGATTCAATAATGTAACTTAATATGGAGCATCGAGTTATATATGAAATGCTAATCGGACAAATATCTTCAAGTTATAAACGCTTTACATAATATAGTAGCTACTTATACAACTGGTCAAAAATACAAAACTGGTAACCTGCAGATTCATTCAACGAACTTACATGGTAAGTACAAAAGTATATGTTGCGTCTCCTGCTGCGATATCAATTTTCTATGTCAAAATAGCATTTAAACTAGAAATTTTTTCAACTCTTTTTTGTGCTACGTTTTTTTTACACAAACAACAGTTAAACTTAAGGACGGCTGTAAACCACAAGTATTGCAACATCCGCGAAGATGAGTCACTTGTGAGGATCATCTGAACTCTATAAAAGTAATTATTATATCTATTATAGAAATACGAATTCTCTCCACGCATGCATTCAATCACATCATGCAACATAATAATAATAATCTCAGCATGAATAAAATGAAAGTAAAGGATGAATAAGCATCTCCTATCCTAACTAACTCCTATATACACAGATATATGTGCAATGGTCTAATCTTGCAAATCTATACAAAGTATAATGTTACATCATCATATGTGGCACATAGCACTAAAACTATGCATGACACACATTCTGAAAATTCTATTTCAAGATTCCAACCTCAACCTCACACTTTGCTGCTACTCCGTACATATAATACTTCTATAAGCTACTGCAAACGAACTGTGAAGTCAAGAATTTATTTCATCCACCGCCATATGAACCCGTATCCCGGAAACAGACCATCTCTACAAGGCGTGTGAAAGATCTCTTCTTATTATAACATTTCAAAATGCGCTGATCGACAGTTTCATTTTTATAAACAATGGGATAAGAGCTAACTTCAGGACTTCAGTATACAAGTTTGTTCGCAACATAAACCTTCATCTTAGAATAGACAGTTAGCGTTAGCAGAGTTATCCGACAATAAATCGCTTGTATGAAAATTTACATAAATACAACGAAATGCTTATGGTCGGGAAGGAGATGCTGGAAAATAAATAATTTCCGAAGGAAATGTGTTCATGATTCAGAACTATTGTGCTTATTTACAAAAATAAGCAAAGAACATTATACATTTATACACAAAATTGTTTTTGTAACATAAATACAATAAATACAATGTAAAATAAAAACAATTTAATATCGTAGAAGTTATTTCAGGTAGTAATTTACATAGTATCTTATATATAAGATTAGTAAATCATATAGGAATTACTATATATAGTAATTCCTATATGATTTGTATTAATTAAAAATATTCGCTATTATTGAATTTATTTTATTTTTTATTCTTCCTATTGATTACACATACATCATCGGCTATCATTCATTTCCCCCACCATCAACTTCAGAAATATCCCTCTCATTTCCAGATTGCTTATCGTCATCATCTTAAAACTCATCATGATGTCCTCTAATTTCCCTTCAATATCAAAAGAGACATCAGATTTCCACTAAAATTGGCGGAAGGCGGAACATTCCCCTCCACCCACACGTACTTACCGCTGTTTACGCTCGTTTACACACATTTTTGCTGCACAGGAATGCATGTCTTGGTAGGAAATACATTGGATTTCGAAGGAATAAAGGGTTAAAAAGGCAATAAAAATACTTTAACTATACAAACACAGATATAACAAAAAATGCATATTTTCATTCCATTTAGTTTACATTTACTATATACGATAGTAAATATATCGTATAATTATTATTATAGTGAAATAGTTTTATACAGCGGTAAATTACTTTTACACTAGCAAGAAAAAAAATCTGTGCATGTTCTTCGCCATTTATTACATTACCAAATTTCGTTGCAGTATTAGACAAAGATCGTTGGCATTGCGACTATAAGGCATTTATTTAAATAACCTGGAATTTATTGGAAGCCAAGGAAAGGAGTGAATGGTAATAAACCTCTAATTCTAATCACTGCAACAAGAGCTCTGAACTGATGAAGATTATAGTATATTGTACATGTAATGAAGATCTCTATATACCTCCACTATAGCTTTAAACTTCCTAATATACAGATTGTGACACCGATTTCCATGGTTGGTTGGCTCTATTCCAACATCTTCATATGTGTATATGTATTATGTATATGTTTTTTTCGGTGATCTCGAACTTTCAGTGAATGAACATCTTTATGCGAAATCCAATCTCTACTATGTAGGTATGTGTAGTATTCCGTATAGAGCTCATTTCATCTTTTAAAATTTCTATTAAGATGCTTTCTTATTAGTTTCTTGCAGGTAGCATAATATATCAAGCCTATACATATACTTAATGGTATGTCTCTAACATTGTATAGATACATTTGTATATATACAATTTTTAAGCTTTGCATACTGTTGTTATACTCACTTTGTCTTAAGTCGGGATCTAATAATTTATATACTTTAACCACTTTATATTATGTACATTGTCCTAAATTGCAACAGTTGCTGTAATACATAGAGTACATAACTTTTAAAAAACTAGAACTCATCATTATAAATATGCATATATACATAACCTATATATATTAGTGAAGGATCTTCAAGTACCAATTTCAGTGTTGGAGATATAGAAATTGGTACTTTAGGATCCTTCGCCGACGGTATGCAGGTAATATAATATATGTATAGCTTTAGTAGTAGTACACCCGAGACCGAGACGTGCGAATGTGACTTCTCTGGTGTTGAATTATTACTCCTGTAATGCCGACAAGAAGCTTATTTCTCAGGAACTCACGAATAAAATCCAGCCGGTTTTTACGTATCAACGTTTTCACTTTTGGTACTTCTCATAGCTTTAAAGAAGTTATGACCTATACATTTATTGTTGTTTACTTTACTTTACAGCACTTCCTATAGAGTCCTTCACCTTATTTGTATAATGTTCTTTAATAATTAATCATTACTTTACTATACTCAAACAATGACAAATGATCTCAAATAAAAGTGTCAGTGTACCCCGAAAATGCGTCGCAAGGCCAACCGTGCATCAATAGGTATGTAAGGTATATGCATAAAACGATATTTTAATGTGCAATGCAAATATATTAATGCACAAAATCTAGAATCCCCCAACCCTTCTCGATCCAAGCCAAGCGTAACAAAAAATCTGAAGATCATCCAAAAAATCTTTATGACTGTGGTAATTAATCCTTTAAACCTTTAAAATAATATTCCGGCACGACTGACAAGGAACCTGAGATGAAAGATGAAGGGTCAGCGCATTTAATAATATAAAATATAATATACTTATTAATATTAAATATGTGCATATCAAAATATCCTCGGTCTTTTCGCTGTAATAAAAATAATTTTGTACAAACAGTTATTAATAAATGTAATTAAAATAAAAATTCAGAAAAATATAAGCATACGCAGTTGGAAACTAGATCAAAAAACGCATATAGGTAGATTTCTAAACATGCATACGGTTTACATATAACAAAAGAAAAAACTAAAAATACATTATTTTTCTTATTGTATTCGTAATTCGTTTAGTTGTTCTAAATTCTTAACTCTAAAATTCTACACGAAAGATATTTTTCTGCTCCACAACTCCCAATATACATACGATGATGATACACTTGTGATTTTTGAAATTGTATTTTAAACAAAACTATTAAAAAAAATTTCCAAAATGATGTTTTGAGTCTTACACTTCAATCTTCATTGTAAATAATGGGACATGGTTGAAGGATTAAAGAACTTAATTTCGACATATATGTGGGATTAATAATATATATATTATTAATCCCATTTAGCTTACTTAGTGCATTGTCACAAATTCTATCCTTAACAAACATTAAGTTCACTGTATTATAAATGTAATAAAAATCCGTTTTTATCTTTTTATGACTGTTAAAATAATTATAACGGTATCTGACTAACCCAATTAAAATTCCAAATCGTCAATTTTTTAAAATTTTTTGGTTAATTTTGTTTAATTTTGTTTAATTATTTTATTTAATTATTTATTTTAATTATTTTGTTTAATTTTTTTTATTATTTTATTTAATTGCTTTTATTATTTACTGTAATTAATTACTTTTATTATTTATTTTAATTACTTTATTTCATTATTTGTATTATATTATTTAATTATTGTTATTAAATATTTGTATTCATTTTTTATTAAAAAAGTTTCATTTTATTTTGCATCACATAATTTCATATCCGGAATTTTCCGTTTCAAGGAAGAATCTGTATTAACGGAAATTTTCTTCTTCCTTATTCATAAAAATGAACTTTAAAGGCTGTAAAGGTCAAACTCAAAGAGCTCTCTTATCAGGCAAAGTCAAATAGCAAATAAAACAAAGAAAATGGCCGCCGCTGAAGAAAATCGTCGGAAAATTATGCGCGTCTGCTTTAACGTCAATAAACCCAAAAGGGAAAAATTAAGGGACGGACAAGCAAATGAGGATTTCGTGCAATAATTTATGCAGATATTGAGGAAAGAATTTATTCACCGTTGAATTTTCCAGTTTTCTCTTTTCTCACGATCAGAGAACTCGATGGACATTTTTCTTTGTTGGTTTTCATTACTTCCTATCGATTTTCCATGAGAAGGAGCAGCATAAATTTATCTTGGACATTTTATTTTGAGAATTTTAATTTAACGGAAAAAGGTTTAGATAATATTTAATTCTTGGGTTTGTTGATTAGAAAAGTTCTATTTAAAGGGATTAATTTCCTGGAGAAGCGTTTTCGTTGGGAAGAGTTTTCGTTGGGATTGTTCCCCCACAGTGGAAACGGAAACGATGAGTGAAAAGTAAGTTCATGAGCAAAAATCTGTTTTTTGTATTTAAAATTTAATTTTCATGTAATTTTTAATTGCGTAAAATTAATTTTATCAATTTTCCTTGTTTTCCAAAAACTTTCAATAAGTTCTAAGTCAATTTGGCGAAAACAGCTCGAAACAATTAAAAAAATTAAAATGTTTTTAATTAATTTTGGTGACGAGGAGTTTGTAGTGAATCATTCGCCGGTAATTACAAGTTCTTTTTTAATTTTCTAAATTTAGGAATACGCCAGAAAACCCGGGTTGCAGAAAGAACTTAAATTCCACTGCATTCTCCAGTTCTTCAGTCGACACCGTAATTGATCGAGAAAGTTCAGTGGTCAGCGATCATAGCGAATTTTTATCGCCGGTTCTCCGTCCAGCCAGTAGAAATATTTCTAGATCGTTGGAAACGTTGCCAACGGTTTTATTATCACCCATAATTGGGCAACCAACGGGAGATCGTCAGGCTGATCTTTCTGTCTCCGAGGTTTTGGAAGATTCAAGGGAACTGAATAATGCCGCTGGACCAAGTCGACCGTCAAAGAGGAATTTTGGAACATTGGATGATCACAATGCTGAAGGAAAAAGACCGGCGGAATCTGATTCCGAAGAGGAAACTCATGAAGAAAGACCTCGGAGAACGAGGGCTTCAAATCAACGGAAAGCGGCTCGGGAGGTTGATGAAAGTGTGGAAGATGGAATGTTTGGAGAACTGTTTAGGGGAGAAAAGCCGGCGAAGGTATTTCTGCTAGTTCAATCGATAATTATTTAATAGCACAGTAATCATGAATATCTGTAATTAATTTTTGCTCTGGTTTTTTAGTATACCATTTTATATGTGAATGTCTCTTGTATTTCGTAATAGGACATAGCTAAAGAATGGATGGGAAAATTCGAGGAACAAAAAACCGAGGCTGCGGATGATATTTTTCAACTTCTCATTCGTTCTGCAGGTTGCAAAGTCAATTTGACAACTGAATTAATGGATAAGCCCCTTCAAGAGATTTTAAAAATCTTGACCTTGAGTTTGGAAAATGAAGATGAGGTGTTTCCACTTATTCGTCCCGGAATCAAATGGACAAGATTCCAACAAATGTTTGCTGATTTTTTCTACAACTGGGCAACTCTAATGGGCAAAGCACTTGTGTTCGAGGAAGCGTTCACCGAAGGTTTTAATGATTTAATTTTGGCTATGACGGAAAACAAAGTTAGAACATTCCGTCATACTGCGACGGTAGCAGGTAAAACCCTATAATTCGTAGTGGTAAATTATTATCTTGATCTATTCTAATTAGTTATTTATATCTTCCAATATTGCAAAATTTGCAGTAATTAAAATAATGAGTGCTATGGTCGATGCTCAGCTCAGTATTTTTATCAAAATTGGAGACAAGAAGAGACAAATGGAGGCTGAGCAGAACAAAAATGCGAGCCCGTACCGAATAAATTCACTCAGAGCATCGGAAATGTCCTTGGAACAAGATTTCGAAGAATATAAAACATTATTTGAATACTATTTCACTAGAGTTTTTATTGATCGCTTTCGAGACGTTTCCCCTGAAATCCGCGATTATTGCATGACAGGTCTGGGTCTTTGGATTGAAACGTTCCCGCAGGTATTTTTGTAGTACATTGTATTATTGTATTGAAGTGAGTTGTTGTCGTTTCAAAACTTTAATATGTTCTAAACGTAGGAATATTTGGAAAAGAAGTATTTGAAGCTGATCGACGCAACTTTGACAGATCCAGATGACCGAATCCGCCTCCGCTGTCTTCAGATTCTGAGACCTCTGTACACTAAAGCAGAACTGCGAGATGGTTTAGCTGACTTTACATCAACTTGCAAAAGTCTGTTGATGAACATGGTTGTTCACAAAAATGAGGAAATATCGGCTTTTGCGATTAGACTAATTACATTGGTTGCAAGGTATATATTAACTTTTCACTAATTAATACAACTTTTACTTCAAATTGGTAGAAATAAATTTTCTAATATTTTAGATCTCAGAAGGTACTTGTCTCAACAGACGAAGACGCAATTTATCTTATGGTTTATGCAACCAACCGAGGGCAAGCATTAGCTGCCGCTGGATTTCTGGCAGAACGTCTCTTTGCTTTGTCAGAGGATTCTTCTAATTCCCCGAAAAAAACTGCTTCTGGAAAAAGAAGACGACCCAATACAGTCCATTTAAGGGACTTGGTTGATTTTTTCTTAGAGTCGGAGACTCCTTCACATGCTGCATACTTGGTGGATGCTCTAATAGATAATGAACCTCTGATAAAAGACTGGCCTTCAATCACTGAACTACTACTGGAAGAACCTGGTCCTGAGGAAGAAGCCCTTACGGACGCACATGAGACTGCCTTAATCAGGATAATGACTTGTGCAGTTAAGCAAGCTGCCACTGGAATACACCCCGATGGAAGGGATACTAAAAAGGTAGGTTTCCATACCAAATTGCAATTACTTCTACCTAAATAGTTAAATTAGAGATTTTACAGTTAAAATACAATGGTTGACGAACTTCAAATATCGTCTGCAGCGTTTGACCAGCAAGAATATAAAGAGGGTTGAATCTGATAAACGACACCTAACAAGCCATTTCATGTCCGTTCTTCCTTCACTGTTGTCCAAGTATCAAATGGATGAAGAAAAATTGGCCACACTATTGTCCATCCCCATTTATTTTGACCTCAAATTATTCCATACGAACCTGCAATCAAATTCGTTAAAATTATTGCTGGAATCTCTTGAAAAAATTATTAGTCACAGCTCATCTGAGGAAGTACAAGTGTCTGCAGTTAAAACGATGGAAGCTCTATGTCTTAACGAATCACTTCAAAGCAGCACAACAGATGTTTCACTTTTAACCGTTTTGGACACGTTGATGGAAAATTTGTCAATGTCACATCAGAACTTCTTTCAAAACGTAAGGATTATAAAAATTATTTTTAAAACTATTACTGTGTATTGTATTGAATGGACAGTCGTACTGAATTAGGTGTACGCAAATTAAGTAAGTATACATTTATGTGAGTGTAATATTTAAGTAAATATTTGGGATTAAATCATTTAAATGTTCTAATAATACAGAAAGAAAATGAGGATGACTCAATCAACTTACGAGAGCACATGCATAAAGTGGCAAATTTTAGTGCCAGTTTTGATCTAAACAAGTACGATGTATGGAACTCGTCGTATAAAATTGTTAAGGTAGTTTGTGGACAAAGAAGGAATGTTCCAATAAGTGTAAGTAGAAATGAATAATTTAATCAGGACCATGGTAAGTAGAATATTTTTGCGTTTAAAGTGTTAATAGTTTGACTTTTTCTTTAAAGATTGTAGAAAATGCTTTATCCACTTGTTACTACTCACTCGTTTGGGCTCTTAAGAGTACTTACATTTGTGAGCCCAGTGAACAGGACATTTCCGAGGAGCTTGTAAAGAGTACTGTCGAAGAAATTCAAAAACGTTTGAAGAGCTTCACAATTGCTTTGCAGATTTTGTTGTCACCAGATTTCCCAACACCCCTTGATTTACAGCACCACTCCTACAGAATTTTATGTGATACGCTGATCGTCTTCTGCAAAAAGGATGGGGATGAATTCTGGAAGGAAGAGCTTACCTGGACACCGAAAGATAATCTAATCGCCTGGATTATTCAATACCTGTGTAATAATGTTATCGAAACAGAGGATGAAAATGGTATGAGTAACTTTATTGAATTATTTTTAAGTATATTGGATATTGCATTGCATAATTTAATTGATAATAAATTACAGCATCTGAATTATGTAGTTTTTAATCATATGTATTTGAATGTTAGATGGAGCGCATAGTCGACGGGCGGAGGTGACACTCTTCTGCAAGTTACTGATATTTGGTGTTTTTGATCCTCAAAAAGCTGCTGGAATTTTCAAGTACTATCCTAAGGTTAACTTTGCAAATATCTCTGTTTGAATGGTAATCGTAAAAATTCGTAAATTGGGTGTGTTATTGGTTATATATTTTTTTTAGCTGCAGCAAGAATTTGGCGATATATTGAAGACAACTTTACAACATATTCGCAAAACCAATGCTCTTGGTTTTAGTGAGTTATTACTGCAATCTGTAATTCAACTGTATGAGGACTTGGCACCTTCTGAGAATTTCGTACCAGTTCATGTAAAATGCCCAATACTATAATGTTCATTCCAAACTGTTTCGGATATGTATTGTTTACCGCTACAACAAATGAGTATATTGTATGTCACGATTTATTTTTTCTCAGAATCTCGCTCAGCGTTTCGTGCTATTGTATGGCTTGAATACTAATATTCATCACCAATGTGGTCTAATGGAACTCCATCGAAACGGGATATTTTATGCTGCAAATCCATTCCCTGCTGATGGTGGTAGACCTCCTCCTCACCTGCCTTTTTTGAACGTTTTGAGCATCTTTAGCAACAAACTTACGAAAGAAAAGAAATGGGAAGTGTAAGTTTAAAAATATCTTTGAACTGCTACTTTAGACAAGTCTGCGAATAGCGAATGTGAATTTTCAATGTTTCTGCTCTGCTTGTAATTGCAGATATCGGATTTTAAATCAGAGTTTCGATACTTCAATGACTCCTTCGATTTCCGTGGATGACCCGAATTGGTCACCCCTATTTCAGTACCGTACATCTCTAGGATTCGATGACACCGATAGTCGAAGCATTGAGACACGAACTCCTATTCGCCAGGCTACCCCAAGAGCTAATAGAAGGGCGAAGCGTTTGGTGCTTAACGATTGATTTAGCAGTTACAATTTTATTAGTACATAAAATTTTTTTCTACACTAAAATTGTACTATTTTAAATATTATATGTCACAAGTCACAATTTATTACAATTCCATTTACTATTTTTTGTATTCTCTGTCTTGCTTCAATGTAATGTGCTAGCTAAAATTTCAAAAATTTTCAATGTTTTACGATTAACATCTTAGTAGTAACGGCGCTGTCGCTGTGTCATATTAGCAATTTCTTTACAACATGATGTAGATGTAGATCCAGCCATCCTTGCGAGATCAAAGGTTGTAGCGGTGAAATATTATTTGCATTGAATAAATTGTACTTATTTATAGCAGTCGACTAGTGGAGTGTTCGTGGTTAGGAGGACTCCGAGCTCGATTCTAATTTAATTATCGGTTTTTAAGAACTAATAGTATTCTTGACATAATTAAATGTAATTTCTTGCCTGGCCCATTGTCAATAAACGGTTTTCTTTGTTATTAAACTATAATACCCAGAATTGTTTTTTTACTTGTAAACGAACCATTTTCATTTTATGTATTAGCAAGTTTGTTCCGGTCAGTTCTTACATAAGTTTCAAAACAATGGCATTACTTGCCCCAATAGTTATACCAGCTATTGTAAAGCAAACTGCAACAGTGAGTTTTTAAATTTTAAAATATATTAAAGCCTTGCAAAGTGCTTATATTCACATTGTATGTCACTCAAATTTCAAATATATGAAATTTTTGCATACTACATATGATGATAATGATCATAAAGATGTTTAAGTACAGAAAGAGTCTAATGATTTTCAGATTATCTTCTTGCATGGACTTGGAGACACGGGGTAAGCCGAGTTTCTCTGTATTAGGTTCCAGAAACGGGTTACGTAATTAAGCATTGTTCTATTGACATTACAGTCATGTTTTGATATGTGATTGATGAATAATGTTTAACTTTTTTATTTTCATTATCTAGCGTAATTAATAATTCGTATTTAATCTTGAAATGTAGACATGGCTGGTCTGAAGAAATGGCTAAAATCAAACCACCGCATGCGAAGTTGATTTGCCCGAATGCGTAAGTTACTTATTATTACATTATTACATACATTGTATTTGTTAATATTGCTCTAATACCTTCTTGAATTTATTATTTATAATATATGACTGCGCTTGAATTTTTCTCGTTGATATTGAAAGAACTGCATGTAGTATGTACTTACAATCTCAAAATAAATGTATTGTAAGTACAAGTAATTACTCATGGTAAGGTGTTGTTTACTTCTCTTAGGCCGATCAGACCCGTGACAATCAATGGAGGACAAAAAATGCCCGCATGGTACGACATAAAGTCACTTAATAAAGGATATGAGGATGAAAATGGAATCAAAGAATCATCGGAACAGATCCAGAGTCTAATTCAAAAAGAGGTGGATTGTATTGTATTATCAATACAAAATTGTATTATAAAATCGACTATACATAAGAGATTTCTACTAATTATGCTAACATTTTGAAATGATATTTTCAGATTGACACAGGAATTCCTGCAAGTCAGATCGTTCTCGGCGGATTCAGTCAAGGTGCGGCAATTTCGTTGTACACTGGACTCACAGGAAGATTTTCTTTAGCAGGTATCGTCGCCATGTCTGGCTACTTGCCACTCTTTGAACATATTAAATGGGATGCTGTTCAGAAACCTGTGATTCTTCAATGTCATGGTGATCGAGATCCTGTAGTGCATTACAATATAGCTTTGGCTACCAAGGAACGCTTTGAAGAACAAAAGTTCCCGAATTACACCTTCAAAACCTACAAAGGGTTAGACCATTCGGCTTCTTATGCTGAAATTCAAGACGTCAGGGATTTCTTTAATAGTGTTTTGAAAAAGGTTCATTTACGGTCGGAACTGTAGTGTTTAAATAATAGCACATTGATTTTAAGCGGGACTTTATTCTGATTGTTGTCATTAAGCGGTTGAATTGACACGTAGCAATGGGTAAACGATAAATAATAATATAAGTAAATAAAATTATAATAAATAATTACAACTTTGTTATTGCATTTTTGTTAATTTTACACCTCAATGGCACATCTATGTATTTATTCGTATTCCTGGTATGTAGGAAAGGAAGGTAAATTACAATCGGAGGAAAACGATTGGGTAGCTACTTTCTTGTCTCAACGTCGTGTAACTCCTGTTTAAACTTTAAAGTTTGAGGTTTAAAGTGCATGAGCAGAGATCTGTTGGTATTAGAGTTGCAAAGTGCAAAGGTTACACTTGCTCATACACGGTTTATCAGTTGTAGAAAGCAATCTTGGGCAGTGACGATGTAGCGATATCATTGATTAAATAAATATAAAAAAATTATATTAATGCCAGTACATTGGATTTATCTTCTCTGTAGCTTACCAAAGGCAACCGCACAGCTGTTGGTCAAGTACCCTGAATATCTCTTAAATTGGCCCACGCCCTGCATCTTCGGGTAAAACCCGGTTACACATACATATAATAAGCGTTCTCGTAAAAAACACTTGAGTTCTTTTGCTGACTGTTCTTTTACAGTTATTAGTATAATCAAAGCGCTGTAATGTAATAGTAACAACTGTAACACTAAAGTGTTGATGACTTCCAAGCTCGATATTGACGATATAGATAAAATTATGTTGTATTTGTACTTCATAATCTTCACATGATATGACCGTTCAATATCAGGCACGGGATCGTTGTAGGAAGAAATATCCACTAGTTTGCCAACAAAAACAGTAAATTTATTGGTTTGTATTAGCATGAATTCGCGAAAGTGCAGAAACGTTGGTTCAATAATAAGCAAAACAAACAGAATATATTTTTGCATAATATTATTTTTTTTAATTTTTTCCCTAAACAACAAATTTAATTCGCTATAGGCTATAAGTACGTTCATCTTTTCTGACGCAATTTTCTCAGCGTCTATTATATGGCTCTGTACATTTAGCTTTTATTTTATAATCTACACGCTTTCTTTTTTATAGTTAGTAATTACCTATAAAATGCTGATTCGTAAAAATAGAATCCAAAAATGCGTAATTCGCGAGCATGGAAAAATAAGCGCTTGCATACATCATGTACATATGTGTAACGTTATACTTAGAGATGAAGAGATAATATAATGAAGGTCAAGGTTAATCCTACTTTAACAAAGTTGCCACACACGCAGCAATAATCGTCATTAAGTAATCTGTGGTCGTGGAGGCATGTGAGCATCTCTAGGGATCATTAAAATTTGTAGAAAAATTCTAAAAGAAATTGTTATTACAAAATATAATATTTAAAAAAATTATTTGTAAAGAATTTGAACAATTATTAGCAAAATTGTATATTTTTTATATTAAATAATAAACGTAAATTATATACTTTATACAATCGTAACAATCCGACAATAGGAATTTTTACCTGAGATGATAAAGTATATTATGACGTTCAAAACATAGAAACAATTTAAAAAATACACTCTCGGACATCAAACTATATACGACAGCTACACTTTATTACATTAGAATTTACTTTATTACACCCACTCCAGACACTCAAGACCTGAAGATAAGGTTTCAACTAATAAGGATGATTTATTATAATAATCGACTCCAAAATATAAACCACATTAAACCTGTTGAGACTGAGTTAGTGTTGTGTCATCTGCAGTGATCTATAGATGAGTTGGCTCCGTGTATCATCGCTCTACTACCACATTATTAGCCATTACCACGTACCGCACTAACTCCAACTAAGTATAAAAATAATATATTTTGTGGATTAAAGTTACATTTGCCCACTAAAACTATACTTATAATGATTAGTGCCACTTTCGCCTTCCTGATAATTCTGTCAGGAGTGTTTATAACAGCGTTGGCTCTTTATTACCATGAAAATGAAACTGGTAGGTGCACACTTGTGCAAATGTATTTTTGGGTATTATTTCTCACTCTATTGTTACCCCACAGGTATTTTTAAAAAAATGTCAAATTTTAGATCCTGGAAATCCTAGACGGTACTACTCAAAAAAGTCAAGACGTTACGTCCCAAGAGTGAAAAGGCCAAATGGTCCAAATGTGGATCCGATTGAAGATTTACTAAATGTAGCAGCTATTTACGATGATGACAATCGCTATTTCCAACATGACAACAAGGATATACGGGAACTGGAGACCCAACGATTTCAGGAGACTGTAGTGGATTTAAGCAAAGTCATTATGACATCAAGATAAAATAAAGCAAAAGTTCACTGAAATTATCGAGTGGCTTGTTGCTCGGACATGAATAATTTTTTTATCCACCTGTCAATGTAATCTCACTGTCACTCGTCGTACACTCTTTGTATTTTTTTGCTCCTAAACTTTCGTACTATAGTAATCGGTGACAAGCAAATATTTATTGTATATTATACTTCGATGGAATGTTGGGTTGGGTTGAGAGAGCAACTATTAAATAGTATTACCCCAGAGAAATTGCTTGCTGATAAAATTAGACGTCCAAATAATTAATAAAAATAGGTGCTGTTTACTGAAGCAACAATAACTTCGTTGCAACTACAAGTTATTGTTACAAAGGAAATGATATATGTCAATTATGAGAGTTATGAGAGATACCGGTGTACATGCAGTACATATCTTCACGAACTGAAAAATTGAAGAAAAACAAAATAAAAGTTTATTATAATATAA
The DNA here is from genome assembly GCA_034696945.1 of Lipothrix lubbocki. Lineage (NCBI taxonomy): Eukaryota > Metazoa > Arthropoda > Collembola > Symphypleona > Sminthuridae > Lipothrix > Lipothrix lubbocki. Next base: position 50,181 of record JAQGAK010000666.1, read on the forward strand.
TAATAATAATTCATACATAAAATCTGTAATCACAGTATATATGAACTGGTGGTGTAACATTCAATTCTACTACTGCTAACACAGCACGAATGTAGTGTAATTTAGGATAGTTGATAATAGTAATAAGTATATAGTTTTTATGCCATCTATACAGTATATCTATTTCGGCTTATAGAATTCAATGTGATATAGTTGATTATAGAGAAATAGAGATGCTATCTCTCGTGATCATATTTTATTTAATATATAATATAATTAAGTTTCCATGCTGGTGCAATTTATTAACCTGTGACCTGTGATGACCTTTAGTTGCTACACGGTTTTGAAACGTATCTAAACTGTACTTACATTTCACAAGTTTCACAAAAATGTATCTGTTACACTAATCGCATCTAGCAGTAACTTAATAGAAACTTCCTTCCTCCGTCACTTCTCTCAACTATATCCTAACATTAAAGGTACACGATTTATTAATTTCCAAGAACATTTTACGGTAAAGGCATTGGCTCGTTAGAAATAATTAAAATGTGTATTTTGTAAACAACAAACAACAGCAACTTAAGATTAATATTGTTCTTGATGGATGCGAATAGTAGACAATCGTAATGCAGGAGAATCCTTCAAGATGCAAAAACGGTTAAAAGCGCTTAAAGTTCCACAATCGTATGCTTACTCTAGAAGAAACTTAACTCTTCTATTTCAAGGTTTACATCAATAATATAATAACTACACAAGATTTTTCCACAACTCGTAAGAAAATGTTCTTCACTATCTCTACAGACGAGGCTAATGAAGGCAAAGTTTCGAAGAGTCATGATGATTAACCTTGAGATTATTGCTGCGGTGGTTGCTGCTGGGGTGGATAGTACTGTGGAGCATATCCCATTTGTTGCACAGGGTAGGGGTGGTAACCTGAAATCAGTTAAGAAGAGAGTGAATTAGAAACCGATAAGATTTAGAGGGAATTAGTATCTACTACTACTTAAATGGTAATATTCAAACATCTTGATTACCTTGTGGGGGTGGAACTGGAGCATAAGCGGCGTAAGGATTGTATCCAGCTGGCATCGGAGTGTACGGGTATGGAGCAGCTTGTCCTTGGAAGGGCAGAGGCATGTTAGTGTATGCAGTCGGGTAAGGCAAAGTGCCAGCCATTGGTTGTGCACCTGGAAGGGGAGCGGGAGCCCCAGCATAAGGATTAGACGCCGGAGGAGGAGCTGTTGCTGAAAAAGCTGGTGGTGGTGGACGAGCTGGAGCAACTGCAGGTTGTGTCGGTACATTTGATGCACTTCGAGTTACATCCTTCAAAAGTTCTTCCTTTTCCGTTTTCCGGGCAAAACAGAAATCACTGATTTTGTTTTGGAAGGCCAACAAAAGCTGCAAAAATTGTTTTATTATACTTATTAAAATCAAAATTGTTAAAGCTACAAAATATTTTCATTTTTTTGACAACGAATTCGAAGAAGTAATTTCATGACTTTATTTTACCTGCGTCAAGTCATTATAGAATTTGGTGCCCTCCCGGATATTATTTTGCAAGTCTGTGAATGCGTCAAAGCCCTCAGCTAATTGCCTCATTACTTGATCTCGTTGCGTAGCATTGTCTTTTGAAAGGTCTCTTCGTCCAAAATATTCATCACTATTATGTTGGATGGCAGCAACTAAGCTCTCCTGTTTCTCCAAAGAATCCTTCACTTTTCTTTCTAGCGGAGCAAATGCTCCTCCTAACAGCTCAGTCGACAAATTTGGCTCATCAATGGCACCATCCTGAGCTAACGCTTTTAAAAATGGGGATTTGAGGTCGAAGTGCATATTCTTAATCTGGGATTCCAAGACTTCGCGTTCACCTCGAAGTGTCTCTACCTGTGTATCACAAAATTCAGGTTAAATATAATGCTCTCACGAGTCATACTAATCCAAATTATCCAGACTTATGCACATAAAAACATTACAAAAAATTACTCACTTGGATCATTAATTGTTTTAATGCGTCACGAGCAGCTTGTGAACCATGTGCTTTCATACTTGATCCATCCTTTGGTACGAATTGTGACAGAGCAGCTTCCCCACCTCCTAAAACTTCAATGGCTTGACGATGAGTATTGAATTTTGCACGTACAACCTCATCAGCACTTAAAGCGTTGTTAATAATTTCTCTGTAACGAGCCGCATTCGTTTTGAATGTCCCATTCAACTTATTTGAAGGAGTACGTGTCCACTTTTCTTTCAACTGTCCTCTCAGTTGGTCGTCGGATTCTTCTTCTTCACGAAGTAATCGGTCCGACTATGAAATGTAAAAATTTCATATTAAATCATATTCTAGACGGTATTAATTGAACGCTTGTTTGAAAACCAAGTTACCATTCAGGTTATCATGCTCACAAAAATATGCAATCTTATAGAATTAACAAGTACTCACCTCATCCAAAATTTCCTTGTTTCGTTGCACAAGCTCAGGCATCTCGTTAATTAACTGATTCAACTGAGCAGCTCCTCCTGCGTCAATGACACCCCTCGACTTTTCAATCAACGATGCTGGAACTGCATCAGAGGAACTTTGGGCATCCTCAAGGGCATGTGGCAAGTTAAGGGATGCCAATATAGAATTAAGTAGCTGAGTAGCTTCCCTTAGTTGACCCATGCGAGAATTAGTCATTTCCGTCTTACGGACGTCACACGAAGCCATAGCTTGATGTACAGCAACAGGGACCAATTCATCAAATCTGAAAATAATAAAATTCAAGCAATTAATTAATCTGGAAAAATGACGAGAAGAGTTGTAATATTTTTGTTACTATTATTGTATTAGCTTACAAATCCTTAAAGTTGGTGGACAATCTATCATTGACAGGTAAAGGTTTCGCCAACCTAGCGGATGAAACCTTTTCGATTGCGGAAAGAGATGACGCTTCCGGAATCCGCTCATGATAAATGAAATCGTTGTCCTTCTTGGCCTCCGCAAGCAAGCGACTGGCCTTCCCAGTATATTCCGAAAAGAAATTCGGATTTCCAGAACGCTGTTGGGCTATTTTAAATGTGTCAATACTGTGATTTAAACGCGCGATTTGTTCTCCAATTTTCTTGCTCGTGGCGTTGACTTGGGATTGAAAATAATGGGCGAGAGCTAAAAATGCTGCTTGCTTCCCGGCAACCTGGACAAGAATAAACCGATGTTACAAACACAAAATTTTTAGTATAAATATTGGTATACATATTGTTTGCAATGGTAACATGACCATGTTGCTAACATGTTGTAGCTTACAATTGGTAGCCATTCCTTGTCCCATAAATGCTTCACAGTATCCTTCTGCAATTGCCGCATGGAATCAGCGTATAACTCTTCAGCTTGTGCACATAATTTCGCCACAATTCCATCCTTCATTTTATCCTGGATAGCTTTTGTTACAAAGACTTCTTGGGCCTGAGCCAACATGAGGGTTGATAAGGCCGATAAGGTTTCGGGATTCAAATCTGGAGTTGGTTCTTGTCCGCCCATAACAGAAGCTGCGGATTTAAGATGATTGAAAATTCCAGATGCAAGCTATTTCACAAAAACAGATTATGCATTCACAAGTATAGGTCTTTATTGATTTTTATGCCACTATAATAAAGATATGTGCACATAAAACTAGCTGAACATGTAAACACAAACCTGGAACAACCTTGCTGACGACTTCAATTCTTCATCAGTATCGGAAATTCTGTGCAGAGATGCAATTTGGCTCTGCATTGCAGCAATGTTAAAAAGGACACATGCTTTCTCATATCCCAGAGATGCAACGGCTGGAATAAAAATAGGTACATACAATTAATTAAATACAGCGATACATGAAAAATAAAAATGGAATATTTTAGCATCTATTAACCACATTCTTCTTTAATAAATTATTTATATGCAAAATTCTATTTATAATTACTCAAGCTGACTTTCCCTCCGAATATTGAACCCTTGTCGAAAGCATCCTTCCATTTAAACGGAATTTGAATTTCATGGGCAGGGATTTTCGTTTCCAAAATATTTATTTGGTCATAATACCTGTTAAATATAGTATTAGCAACTTTAATATTAATACGAAAAAATAAAGTTTGTTAATACATTACGGATTGTTTCCCATATATGTCCAAATACATTATTCATATCTCACCTGTAGAGCACTTCCAATGCCGGTAAAGATTTATCCAAATTCTTGGATAAAGCCTGACTCCTGTTCCTACTGAGTTCATTTATAGCAGACGTGAAATCTTCCGGTCTGTCCGCAGTGGAGTACAAACTAGAAATCAGATTTTTTAAAGGTTTCACAAGGTCAACTTCTGAAGCCTTCTTCGTAGGGACACTCAATAACTCCGTCATGTTGAATTCTGCAAAACAAAAGCAACTATCATCAGTAACTTTACAATCTTTAAATATAAAAAACCTTCGAAATCCAATATTAACTTCAACAAGCAATTTAGTCGCTCCACCACAACAATTTTAATTTATTTACATTTCCTCTATTTATTCAACAGTAAAAATTATTAGATCCCTTACACTATCTGCTCCACAAGTAAAATCAGCAATCAGCACCGCTAATCCTAGTTAATCCTTTATTACAAAAATGTATATCACTTTCAAAAAATAAATCTCTGGCGAACTGTACTTCAACCAATGTTGTTTTTACAAAAACTTTTTGTTTTAGACACCATCCAATCTCGATTCTGATTCTGAAGCTCTGAATATGCTGAGACCCAAGAGTATACAAGATACTGCAGAAACGAAAAGGAGTAACCCTACGTCACTAACAACTAACTAAGCGAACGTCAGCAAACACTTTTGGAGCCAGCAGGATTAATCATCGTCATCATCATCATCATGTGAACTGACCAAAATCATAAAATCAACAGTAGATCCGTAAAAGTACCACTGCTGCTGACTGTGTTAACTGTTACACAGACTCATCGGCACCTAAAAAATCTTTGCCCTATTTCAGCAATGTCAACTAAATCAACGGTATTATTAATATCGACCCACATGTACAAACTATCTTCCTACCTTGGTTTTTAAATCACAAGTAACTTTGATTATAATCAAAGTTGATTATAATCAAAATTGATATAAATACACATACACACTAAATAAATAATGATATTAAATAAAATACTACATAAATAAAAAATAAATAATAAACAAATTAAATAAATAATAAATAAATAAACTCACCTCTGGATTAAAATCTTTACTAAATGACTTTCACAAAAATGTCAATAACGTAAACCGTAAACTTTTCAGTCTTGACCGCAAGAACTCCCGGGATCTTTCTACAATTTACAGGAAAGAATTGACAAAATCACAAAACTTTATACAAATTGAGCAGTTGACAGGATGGTTTTTCCTGTGTCAGACACAGAGACAAGAAAGAGTATTCTATATACAGGGAATTTATATGCATTAGTCACCTCACCTCATGTACGAATCTCAAGTGGAATAAAAAAGTTTGAGTCATCCACAGCAACTGTAAATTGCTTCAAGCAGCGTATGCTTATTATAATATAAGTAATGTTGAATGTTATGATGATTTTGCAAAGGTTTCAAAGGTAAATAAATTCCAATACAGAACTTTTAATACAACTGACGAGTAATTTTGTATGGTTTTGTCTTTTGCCCACTGCTCTGCTGTGTTCTTGGGTTGGCGAAAAACGTTAAATTAAATATGATAAATGTTATTTAGGGTGGATATATAGCTCTGTTCTGTCTTGTGATATTTTCTATATGAGCTGTTAATGTATAATATAGTTAAATCTGTATACTTTATGTAAGTGTTGACGTTAAAAATTCGTTTAAAAAGGTTGTTTTGTTATGTTGTCGGGTTTACGTTCTTTCATTCAAGTAGCGTAAGCGTAAACTCAACGACAGCAACATATTTCGAAAGTTAGCGCACCCTTCAATCATCTCTTACAAGTCAGCATTGTCGATTGTGAGTTAGACCACTAGAATGCTCTTTTGATGCTCGTGTCTGGACATTTCCAAATGAGGAGTAACTTTAATTATTACTTAAAATTAATTATTTTATACACTATGTAAAATTTGTTTAAAATAAAATTGAATTTAAACATCAATATTATTTAATTTTTAATAATTTAATTGATTTCATTCCATATGGGTCGATTATTGAATTTTATTTTTGTATGTATTTTTGTATTTATTTTTCTATGTATTTTTTGTATGTATTTTAATAGGAAAATACACGAGCCGTTTGTAATACTGGCCAGAAAGTTAACTTGTGGAAGAGGATTGGAAGGCAAAACTTCGAAATCATACTTCAAAGGATCATTTCTTTAGTATGTTTTCCCCTACCTTCAGCCTCAATGGCGAAGGAACAACCCGCGATGACGAGGTGGAACACCTTCTCCTGAGCGTGAGATGGACTGAAAACTGCTCACACTAACGAGCGGCTCTCGTCTGCGATGATCGTTCGCCATGGAGAGGGAGAACGGTGTAGTCTGAGCGGTTTTTAATTATTACAAAATTGATATGTTGAGAAATTCAAAGGGGTTTTATGGATTTTGCGAGACTATATTTTTGTATTAATTTATGTATTAATTTTTGTTGTTTTGTCATAAGCAGCGGATGATAAATATGTATTTATTATAATTTCCCCACCGATGCGATATTGTAATCGAATGATTATTTATGTGGTCGGTATACTAATCTACACAATTTTATGCATTTCTAATATTGATGTACACTACACACTATGTTTTTTTATTGTCTGTCATAAACAATTATTATAGGAAATGTTTGATGATATTTGTAATATCTGTACGTTTGAGGAACGATGCATAGAAATTTGATTGTTATTTATAGTTTTTAACACATGGTGGAACCATGCTATTTCCAGCTATTTCGTTGACATAGATCTGGCGATGACTATTTCATGTATATCGCTTACACTATCTATATTATATTCATTTCCCGGTTTAAAGAGGAGTATTGACCCAGTTGCCGAACTCGAAGGGTTGGAATTTGAAGAGAATTCACGGGGAATTTCAGCATTTTCAGGCCAGTCCGTATCATTTGTAGAAACGCATTTTAATAATAATTGAAGTTTATTCCTGGGAAGTTGTTCATGCGATAAGTGTTTTGTGAAGTAGAGATGACCTTCTGGATGGAAGCAGCATTTGTCGTGGTTGGGGACGAAGGGTGGAGCTGCTGTTGGTAGAGTTGGTAGGGTTGTTGGTGGAGCGTGGTTAGCCATTTTGTCCTCTTCGGCGGTCTCAAGCGTGTCGGGTCGCTGCTCGGGAGGAATGTCAGATGTCCCTATTAATTCCTTGAATTTTGCACAGAGGTCGCATTCTTGACTGTGGGTTTTGGAGGATAGAATGGGTTGTGGTGGTGGTGGTTGTAATATCTGTTGTAATGTTTTGGCAAGGTCATTAGCGTCTTCAATACCTTCCAATTCTGTTGTTGTTGTTTCCAATTTTAACTTGCCCTCGAGAAGATCTTTTTTGTACTCCTGAAGATTAGTAAAAGAAATAACTCATTATAGAAAAGGGTACATAATTTTTTTTAAATAGCAAAAACTTAGCTTGAGTACCTTCCAGAACTGTCGCATTTCTTGAACATCGGCTCTCTTTCAAACCAGATAACCCCGGTAAGCTCGTTGAATGATCCCAGCTGCCTCATTACTAGACATCCATAGCCATTTGGGAAGTGGAGGCCGAGGACTGGGAATTAATTTAACTAATTAATGAAATTTTTTAATTAATTTTCTTAATTAAATAATTAAGGAAATCAATAAAAAAAATGTCTTTAAAAAGAAATAAAATATACAAATTTTACTTTCTTGCTAGCCATTGCTGTGCAAAGCTAATCTGCGACAGCGGAATCGGCCGCTCTTGTCGAAAAGGATGCCTATATAGGGTTGGTATTATAAATATATTCGACTAGAAAATCCATAGGATTAAATGTGCTCACACGACATTGAAATACTCTCCTTTTACGAGCAAATCGTATTAAAGCTTGAACCCCTTTGAGGAGGCAGGGAAACACATGATAATCCAGGTAATCCTTTAACCTGTGGGCATATAAGTATCACATATATTTAATAGTTATTATTATTAATTATTATTGTTCAAGTTGAAAGTATTTTTACTTTAGAGTACTTTTAAAGTATCAAGCTATTCATTCAAGCTATCATTTAAACATATCTATCTTAAAATATTTTGTAAAATATTGATAACTAGCCTAGTAAGAAAAATAATAATCGTAATTTATTATTACAACATTTTACAAATCCATTACATGACGAAATATTAGGCGACAAATCATAGTAGGAAACGGGGAAGTTTTTATGCTTGCTATAATTGCTTGGAGGAAGGCCTAGCTGCATTAAGATCGCATTCAGTTCATTCATTTCATCTCGCACTTCTGTAAAGTTTAGGAATAATTTCGTATGCAATTAGTTTCTTTTAAATTTTATTTCTACATGGACAAATTATTATACAAATTTATAAAAATGGTATTGATATCGTCCTTGCCATTGCAAGCGTTCTCCCAAATGTTTGTTTTGGCCCGAATCCGTTTCAATGCCGCTTGACGTCGCTGTTCTTGTTCCTCACGATCTTGTCTACATTTTCCCGATTCGACTGGTTCGTAACTTTCTGTCAGTTCATCGAATTCTCCAGGGTACTCAAGCTCTGTTGAAGATATATGGTTGGGTTGGGTTGGGACTGTGATTCTGTTCAACGAGATCCATGTTGAGTTGGAGAGAGACACAGACATAAAGAGCGTGTTAATAAAGTACACTTCCAAGGTCCCAATCCCAAGTACAGTATTTTATTTTGTAATACAATTTCCCAATTTTAGCCCGAGATGAGGATGCAATTGACAATACATAGACAACATGGATACACAATAGAAGTAGATGACATCCCAATATTCCCAATCCCAATTCCCAACATTTAATGCATTTTGCCTAGCCGTTCAGTAATGATTAATGATCAGTGTACAAACAAAGACAAATTTTGAATTTACTTTATCCTTTCTAATAGATGGTATCCCAGGGTTATGACAACTCTAGTATGGTCTTACAATTAGTGCTATTGCTAATATGCAATCATAAAATAGTATGTACAGGGTCCCACATAACCATTGCCATTTTCGTTTCTCATAGTTGCGGCGGGCATTTGGATACAACTAAGCAATGGT
>JAQGAK010000667.1:0-59239 GCA_034696945.1 Lipothrix lubbocki
TCTGTATTGGTGGTATATAACATGTTTTTACTTGTGGCTATTCATTTCAGGCGTACCACAATCCATTGTTTGCTCGTTAGATGCATTTCTTCAGTTGTACACAATACATTTTATTTAATTGTATCTAAATATAACAAGCTCATATAGTTCACTTTATAGTGTCAAGGGCAAATGAGTTTCTCCACACTTTTGTTTTAACCCCCTTCCATGTTCTAGAGTTTTACATTTCCTTCCTTGGAAATGATAGTTGTTGGATGGGGGAAATGCAATGCAAGCTCCAAGAATAGTTAGGAAAGAGGAGAATAGGAAAGAAAAGTCATAAAACAGTTGACGGCTTTGGGTCATTGACACGAACTTTATTCGATGCTCTTTTACAACAACAAGATCCTTTTTAGGGTGGATAACGATAGCAATTGAGATCTCCTTTCTACTCTACTCAGCTTGTTTTTAAACGTTTTTTTCGCACACGGAAACTTATTGCTGGGGGTGTGTGAGGGTTCAAATTCCAGGCACATTTTGATTCGAGGACGTGATTCATTTATTTAGAATTAGTTAAATTTTACATGCGTTGGTTGATGCAGCCGTTGGGTATTGTACAACAGTATACTTTTATAGTGTTGTCGGATCTAGTAAACTAATTCAGTCGCTAGTTGAATCCTAATATTACGCTTGCACTTGACAGCTCTCCGGAGGAGACATTGGACTTGAGTTGGAAATTAGCATGTGCCGACGACAAAATGCACTTGTGTTTCTGTCTTTCCTTGGCGTACGCACTTCTCACCATGATATCTCTGTATATTGACTGTTTTCATGTTGATTTCCTTGTACAAGGTTTTAATACTTCCTGCTACCAACTTTTCCCGGCGTTCATCCAGCTATTTGTTTATTTATTCTCAGTTTTTGTTTTGTTTTGATGTTTGCTACGTTTTTTGTGTGTATTTGCGGAGTATTTTCTTGGGTAATACTTGATTTTGTTTTAGCTTTCTAGTTGATAGCTACACACTTTAAAGATCTACTGTTCAAGTAATTTATTTAAGCTGTAACTAAATATGTACGTATATGCAAATTTCCCTTTAGACGATCTTTGTCTTTGCAAGAGATTGTTATTGCAAGGAATTTTGTGCATTATTGGATTTGGTTTGAGTGGGACTTTGACAAGATGTTTGTTTACGCGGTCCTCATGTTTTGATTTATATTTGAGGCTTATTCCCATTTCCTGACGCCCACCCCGTTTTTACATTGCGTTGTTCATGATATGAGTTGAAGTCAATATCATCATGGAAATTATTCAGAAAATGGTTAGATTTGAGGTTGGATGATATGATATGAGGGAATTGATCACTGTGGGCATCTTTTGTGGTGACTATAGTGCACACGTTTCTGTGAATTTTCGGAATGACTAGTGTTAATTCTCTGGAATAAATGCAATATGCTTACATACGTATAGAAAGCTTTCCAGTTTGAATAATTATTTGTAACTGTACTATGAGTCTGTGTTGTTGGCACAGCGTGTGTAATTTGAACTTGAGTTACAAGATGAATACACACATATACTGCTGAATGTGTTTGAAGGATGAATGAAGAAGGTGGATTTACGTACATATAGTGGGTATTTAAGCATCTTACATACAAATAAATTCAGCTGTCATTGAAAACCACTGGTTTTGCCAGTTGTTTGTTACTGTAACTCCGAGACTATGCCACTGCCACTGCCACTGCCAGGACGACGCTGTCATGGTGCTTTCTCCCATAGGACTTATGATAACCCCTCTCTCTCTCTCCGCTGCTGTTTGTTATGGAAGTGCAATTAATTTTTGCTTCTAATGATCGATGCATGGAGGAGACAGGCATATTTCATCTCTGAGAGATCCCTGGCAGTCACATCGATCAAGGGATCTTTTCTTAGATAGACTCTTACTTATACTATGATCCTGCCCGTACTTGTGAGTGTGCAGTAGGAAGTCAATTAGCCGTGAAGGTAGGTACTTTTACTTCCTTCTTGCTTTTTCTAAAGACCCACAACCACACTGGGGCTGAATGACGGTTTTGTAGAGACGCAGTTTACTCACTTTCTCTGACTACTTTCATTTCTTTTCTCTACCTTCATCTTCTCATGTGGTACTTACGCAACCCATTAGGCCCATCTTCTCGTTCACTCATTCCACTCGTGTGTATAGGCTTTGGGTCTTTTTGAGATATTGGATGAACACATACCTTGTTGCAATCACTCCGCGGCTGATCCGCTCTTTCTTTGTAGACGACTTGTTATTCAAGAAGCTCATTGGGTGCTTTGCTTGTATTTTGTCTAATTAGCAATAGTGTAGTATTGGGGATAGTATGTTCCAAGACTTAAATTCTGGTGTAAGTGATAGGTTAGATATCGAAATTGTAGCAATGTTGAGGCCGCAGTAATATTGAAGCAATAGAAATTCATAACAAATTGTTTATATTTTATATCGTCCCAAGTATAGTTAAAATCAAGCAGCATCTTGTGAATTTGTGAGAACCCAGTCCATTTGGAATGCTGTGTTGGTAATGGACAGGGCATTTATCTTCTTTTGACTCTGAGTATGATAAATTTATTGTAACGGATCTACTTCAAGTGTAGACAGACTCTTGGCAAATCTTCTCTCTTTCTTATCCACAACCTAACTCTTGATGATGTATAAAAGCTAAATGGGCGATACTGTCAATTATATTACATGCGGTTTGACTATATAAAATAATGTTACGGTTGTACACAACAACAACGACAAACCTATAGATAAAACTAACAACAAGGGCTTACGTACATAATTCAGGATAATAAGGCTGTTTATGCATACTATCTTCTCGAATTCTCTTGGTTGATGTTTTCGTTGTGGTACCACAGTAGAACTGTTATTATATCTATCTATATCTATACATATATGCAATTTATGAAAATCATTTAACTTGCGACTTCAAATCATGATCTTCCGTCGACTTGACGGACTGGCAGGCATATTATTTGAAGAAGTAGCGGAGCGGAGCTATTCGTATCAGTTAAATATATAAGCGACGTAAGGGTGAAGCTGTGAAATTTCGCGTTAGTGTCAGTGCTATTAGATATAAAGGGTGCTGTAAAACGTCTTGTATAGGGAAGCATTGTAAAGATAGATACGAAATAGGAAGAAGCTCCATATGAGTAAGCCAAATGAAGTATATTGGGTAACGAGAGCCTATATTCTAAGTGAAGAATTTCGTATCATGCATGATTTCCTCCATTAGATAATGTTAAGGCGAAGGTTAGTAGCTTGCATGTTGGAAGTTATTTTCTACTAAAATACTCTTGTATACATATGTTTTAAGGCCAGGTTCAAGTTCGTACATGTGTATCTTTTGTAGCTGACGCCTCGTCAACATTAAACGGATCATTTGTGAAGTTTTTTCTTGTACTTTTTTGGACGCCATGGGTCATTTAGTACAGATGTTACAAGCGAAAATTACTATCACGTACTCTCCTCAATGCATTTCGCGCTGTCTCTCTCTCTCTTATTTCTTTCTCCCTATGCATCTCGTTTTCCGTCCGGATATGCATGAGGAGCATCTCTTATATTATTTAATAGCATAAGTCAGTTCCCCTCTCCTGAGAACTTGTGGCATCTCAAGAAAAAAGAGTTTTATCTATTTTGAACAGGAATATTACTACTAGCATACTTCACATTTAGAGTGCTTGTTGTAAATGGGAGGAGATGTTGGAAGGAGGACAGCGGGAGGAGGTAAGAAGTTAAAAAATAAGAAGCTCTATGCGTTTATTTGAGTGGAACCGTTAGCGGGATGTCCTCCTTGACAGCTGCTCTTGCTATCTACATTAGACAAAAGTTAAGAAGGACTTAAGTCATTTCTTCATAAGAATCCGCACACGGTCTCACAGACGGACACATTTAACTCTGTGGCTTCTCTCTGGTTTTTCATCTTTTCTTGGATTCACCTAACCGGCATCCCTATACGATTATTTTAATGCTCTGTAGCTCAAGTATATGTATATATAGCTTATAGTAGTAGCTCCTTCCCTAAACAATCTCTCTTCTTTACTCCTCAAAAGGAGGGGGAGTCTCTCAAGTTAATTTTGTTGGTCGGTTCCTGAACATGTCTGTCACCCTTTCATCTCGAATAGTATATTGTTATATCTCTATACAGATACTATACTTATGGAGGTTTGTAGTGGGTAAAGATGGTGCAATAACGTCCTCCTGCCCTGTGCAAAGCTTCTTGGGAACGTACATCCAAGGCGACAGATCATGTTTATGAGACATTTCGTCATCTCTTTTCACTGTCATCAAAGGGTCTTCTAAGTAGAAAATGAGGTGTGAGACTCGAGGGTGTTAAATTAACTTGATGAACGAGAAGTGAGCTGGAGCTATAAGGAGGGGTTGGATATCCATAAACGGTTAACTGAGGCACAAGTGTGGCTGGATTTTACGTCGGAGTTCTATACATTTTTGAGCTACTGAAGATGACAACGCTGTTCTGATTACTGTACTATACATGTACTGTGTATACAGTTAAATACTCTATAGAACTAGATACTTACTATTATTCATGCTATACTTATATGTAGATAAACACTGAGGTATGTACCTTTCTATGTCACTTTTAAATGCAATGATATAGTAAAACGTTTTTCCCAAGCGTTAAGCCTTCCATGATTAATAACTATGCGAGACTTATGATAAGTCGAAATTCTGCGCAGCGTGGCGTACGAGTTGCAAATAATAATAGTGTGTCGAAGTACATAAAAGGTATTAAATTGCATGAACTGTGGAGGAGGAACGGATATTAGAACTATCAACAGCGTACACAACAGTGATGGCTCAGATTTTACGACGGGATTTAAACTACTCTATTACTCTCATAATATTTTAGACTGGGTCCATTAAATATTCCAGTTTTATTAGTCCTAAGTGAGTTAATACCTTTGTTGACTCTCTCGCTCCCCTCGCCTGCACATATCCGTATATGGACTAATAATGGCTAGGTGTTTAAATCCAGCGAGCAAATTTACTCTTCAAATACACTACACCTTATGAACGCTGTGTATGTAAAAAAGTAAAAATGATTTTCATGTGTGGATTTGTGCTTTGTGCACTTGTAGATATTGACTGAGCATACCTGAATGTATAGTAGGATAGTGTTCTATACTTATAAGTTAGTGCATATAGCTTTGGAGCTTGAAGGATATTTAGGCTGTGCAGTATTGAGATCGGTTGAGCTTTGAGTGATTATTTGTTGGTGGTGCGAAGCCTTCACAGTGGTTGGTCCTATTGTTAATAAAGACTTGCTGGGAGGATAATCATGGTTTATAGTGATGATGACGATTTGACTTAAATTCCAGTCCGAATTTAATAACCTACTGGTCCTACAAGTGTATTATAAACATTCAGATATTCATGCCGACATCTTCATGTGTGGATAAATAAATAAATTCGCATATAATATGTCAGTCTCATTTTGGCTATTTGATTTCAACGGGAATTTTGATTACTTTTGCAAGTTATTTTAGTTGGATTTTATAGTTTAGGGCGGGCAAATCTGTTAATCGTTCTTGTGAATAACTGACTCTTCAGTTGTGACGCAGTAACATAGACCCACGAGTTCTAAGTATAGAATGCAACTATTAATTTTGCTGTATATTTGGATGGCTTAAATAATTGCATATATGCTCTTTCTCTCTCTCCCTCTCTCTCTCTCTCTCTCTGGTCACTTTTATTTAGCTCCTGTCAATAACGGGATTTGAATGGTGACGCAGGTCGGGGTTTAAGCTCATTTTTAATTACCCCTGAGCTTAAATCCTTTAGGAAAAGCTTATTTTACTTTCGGAATTTAATTAAATGTTTGGCTTCGTTGAGCTCCACTTGTGATTAGTCACGCTGAAATAGTTTATAAGTTTTTTTTTAATGTTATTGTGGCTGTCTATTTAGTATCTTATATACTTATAGATATGCATACCTATGTATACTTATAATATGTTCGTGCAAGCCTCTGATGATAAGATTATAGTATTTACTATATACTGATGAAGTAATTCCAAGCTGTGAAAGCATCTGTTTTTGCATGTGCGAAGATGCATTGGCCTTGCTGGGATTTGCTCTGGAGTTTATGTACATTTGGACACAAAGTCTGTGGGAATTAAAGTTAATAAAGAATGACGCTGGAAGATACGTGACGAAATAAAGATTGCCTATATATTTATTTTACTTTTGGATGAACAGGAAACTCTTGTACAAGGGCATAGTTCCTTATAATTCTATATACATATGTAATGGGAGTATAGAGATAGTGAGAGCAATAGAGAGAGAGAGAGAGAGTGAGACGGCGAGGAAAAGACGAATGGGAAATATATGGGGAAGTAATTGAAAAGAACTGTGAAAGTAACTAGTATTTGGGAAATGTCCCATTAAAAATTTGTGGAATGTGAAGCCGTAAAAGGAGGACGGAGGAATCGGTAGACGTATAGTAGACGTTTAAAGAGCTTCCCATATCATTTATTATCTTGTCAAAGTCTTGAGTTTCACATTTTAGCACCCATTAACGCTCCAAACTATATTACGCGAGGAATTGTGTATGTATCTACATATACCTACCTAGGTTCGTACTCACAGAGCTGGAAATCCCAACTTGATCGATAACCTACTCATATATTATAGCTATATAGGTATACTACTACAAGGATGAACCTACTAATTTTTTTCTCTTTTTTTACGAATCAAACTCTATCCTCACCACACTGCTGTCTCCTTTATTACCTTACCTTCAACACCGGAGATCTCCTGATTATATTTTCTATTCGTCTTCTCAGACCTCCAAAGGACTTTCTCTTACCTACTCATTTGTGCTTGTTTTTTATACTTTTTCGACCTTTCTTCATACTTTATTCTTTAAATTCTCTAGCGGTAAAAGTTAGAATTAATTCTACCACCATTAGTTTTACTGTACCGTTGTTAATTTCTTATATATTTTTTTTGTAAATAATATTTTTTAAATTTATTATATATTATACTCTATAGGTATTTCTGGTTAGTTCCAGTAATGATAATATTTCCATTTGTTCCTTATTTGTATTAGCTAGAACAATATTTTCTCTATTAAGTTTTCTTTGTGCTTTGTTATTGTGAAGTTCCTTCTCAAGTGTAAACTCAGGACGTTTATTTTCCTTGACATTTTTACTATTCACATCTAAGCTCCACGAGTGATGGAGAAATCCTTTTGTGATAGGTTTTATAAAAACAGAAATGTGTCTTGGGGCTTGGAATCGTTTAGACTGTTTTTGTTGAGGTTGTGGTTGGTGGGACATCTATATTAAAATGGAATATGTATATCTACTTATCTACATATGTCTTTCTTGTTGCAAACAAGCGTATTTTTTTCCTCCAGACAAACAACCTTGTAACACATTTTGATGGCTCTGAAGGATCCCTGTGAAAGTGTGATATGAACTGTGTTTATGGTGTTTTCTTTTTTTCCCCGTCCGCCTTTACTCTTTTCTGTGCATCAGTTATGTCTTGTGTTGTTTGTTTTACTCGCGGTTACGTTCATCGATTAGGGCTCTATGGATTTTTCCCTTTTTTTTTATATATTTCTACTATGTTTGCACGTAATAAATAATAAAATTCGTATTCCCATATTTTTCGTTCTACATCCTTTCTATTTATTATTCCGGAATCATATTTTTGAACGGATCCTTTTTCCAGTGCGTTTTCCCATCAAGAGAAAATAGTCTTTGGTTTCTTTTCATCTGGTTCGGGAAAGATTGATAGATTCTTCTCCCCTCCAGATAGTTAAGCATGATTGAGCTTTAAGATATTTTATGGGGGCAAGGAATTATTGGGACATGCTATATGAATGAATTGGAGAAAGTAAATTCACACACACACACAAGGTAGCAAAGCCAAAAGTAAGGTAGGTTGCTATGTACGTACATACGTATGTCTCAATAAAATTAGTTTTTTAATGTCCTTCGGAGAGGAAGCTATTTAAAAGAATGGGGTTTTCATTAGATTTGAGAGTGAGACTTGAGAGCAATAAATTCAAATAGATGTCGGCATAAATGCGCCAAGGTGTGTTTAATGGAATAGAATGAGGTTTTTTTTGTCAGGGTCTATGGAGAACTCTTTTGGAGCTTAAATGCTTCTTCTTGCCCTCCTTATATATGTTCCCGTGCAAATTTTCTCTACTACTTCGTTATTTACAATGCCATGACTAGTATTGTTTTTAAATAGGAATTTCTTGCTTGTTTCTGTATTTTTTTGTATGTGAAATAATGCCTTGACTTTATTTATTGTCTCTCTCTCTCTCTCTTTCTCTCCTGCAATCTCCTATCTACTTTTGTTGTTTGTCTAGGAAATCTTCTGTTTATTGTTTACTATTGTTCCGTTTCTCTCACTCTAATGTTGGCAGGAATCTTCTGTCTACTTGTTGGTTTTTTCTCACTTTTTTCCGAATCTCCTGCTTACTTGTATTTTTTTCGGGTAAGTTTGACTTGAAATCTTGAGTCTCCTGTTGTTGTTTTCTCGCTCCTTCTCCTCTGTCGTTGCTCGTTATAAGGTTGGAGGTATATTGGAAAGATGGGTTGGTAAAGTGGAAGTTCCTCTTTACGTTGAATAATGGAGGAGGAAAAATGTGTTTGGAGGAGCAGGGAATATAGTTTGTGTGAGAGATGTTTTCTAGGATTATGAATGAGCCAATTTGAGACGGGTTGCCTCATGGTGTCTTGTGTGCCTGTTTGTGTGTGTGTGTGTGTGGCGGTGTCTGGCAATTTTATAGTGATCTTTTTATTCCCAGGATGATGTGGGAAGAGGAGAAATGAATTGAGATGGAATGGGAAAGCGAGAGAGGAGAGGTTGTGATTTCTTTGTGCTGCTCCTCTGTATTTCTTTTTTCTCTTCTTCTCTAGTGATATAGTCACTTGATGGGAAGTCTCTTCCTTGCTTTCTCTCTCTCTCTCTCTTTCTGAATCTAAGTTGTTTAGTATTTTTCTGACATTATATGTCTCTGCTCATTGGCATCGACTCTTCCTCCTATTATTGTTGCAGCCTCTTAAGTACTTTTATACAGAAGCATAGAGCATAGCCACACAAGAAGACTTTTTGGACAAGATATCGAGATACTTAGGATGGGCTCATTTGGGCTAGATTTGCTCACATTCTTGCTTCTTCTTACTCGTCGTGTTGTTGTTGTTGTTTTCCTCTTCCCTTTTTTAGTAACTTCCTTCCTCCTTTCTCGATTGTTTTCTATATAGTTTGGGTTTTCCCATCTTCTTTCCTTCTTTCTTTCTCCATCTTCCTCTCTCTCTCTCTCTCTCAGTTTCTTTCTTTCTTCCTTCCTTCCAGAATTGTCCTCTTTGAATAATTTATTTGGGTTATTGCATCTTAGAGCGCCAGACTTTTATGCACTGACATATACGCCATTCCTTCAAAACTTTCTCCCGTATATATCATTAGTGCATTTGGTCTGACAAGAAATGCACTGTGTACTTGGATGCATACGGGCTTGTTTATTCCTTGCATTTATGTGCAAGGCCAGTTATTTACCAGCTGCATGTCCACACAACCTTCAGACTTGTTTAGCGGAGGAGGAGGAGGCGCATCGTAGCGTATGCTGTATATGTTCCTGTGGGGCTATTTCTTATGTTGTTTTTGTTTCGGACTACATATGTGCACTGTTTTTTGGGCTTGTTATACTAGATTTGTTTTAAAATAAAGAAGATTTGTTTAAGTTATTGCTACATGCACAAATGAAGTTCTGGGATGTTGTTGTATTTGATTTTTGTTGGAGGTTTTGCAAATTTGTACGTTATTGTGTATCTGCATGTGTATTTTTCAAAAGTTGTTTCATTTTAATTTTCCTTCATGAAATCCATACCAATTTCTAAAAAATATTTTTTTGTGCTCTTATTTTTCATCTCTGCTTTCTCCAAAGTTATTTAGCTACTATAGCTTATAGTTATTATAGCTTGTAAGCTTGCCGGTTTTCCTACCTTGGAACTTGTAAGCTTGCCTATTTGTCCCACCTGATTATTTTCTTCGCGTTGCTGCTACGCAATTCCCCATGTAATCCTATATCTGTTACCTTAGCCAGGCATGAATTTCCTTACGCCCGGAATTTGTCCACATTTTTTGAAGAATAATAAGGAGGAAGAAATCAGAAATCGATACACAAGTGTTATCATCTTTTGCTTCTTTGCCTCCTCTATTGATACTTTGTTCTGTAGACGGGATCTGTTTCGAAGTAAAGATGACTATTATTATGACTTACAGCAGATGAAATATAGGGTGAAGAAAGCTCCGTACATACATTATAGGCATTGTTTGTGGGCTTTGTTCCACTTCTTGGGAGCAAGAGTATATATTCTTCTATACTTATAGATATTTCACTATAGAGAGCATATTTAGAGAGAGTATAGTGTAATAACCTTGCGTATAAAGCGTTGTTGGACTCGTTCGAGAGGATTTCCCGTGATTTCCCATGCATCCGTTGCTAATGGAGGAGGTAACATTTGCATGGATGGAATTGAATGGGAAGAACGCCTGGTTTCATTCCTCCTATTTGAGTATCTACAATAAGTTCTAGACAGGGGAAAATTGTCTTTGAAGACGCCTACATGTGGAATGTATATAGTATTTGTGTATGTATATAGATGTTAGTATCCAATATTAATATACTTGAATCTTCGATTAGGTAGTTGTGCAAGGGTGTTTGTGCAGGTGCAGATCTTTCCTCCTCTCTTCTTGACAACATTGGAAAGGGTGTCTGCTCTAACGTGAATTCTGTTTTTTCTTTATGCGTGTAACTCTGTAGTTAGAAGGTAAAGGATTTTTTTTTGTTCCATTGTTGTATGACTTAGAATTGTATTCAGTTCAGAAGTAAATACAGATAGGAGGGACGGAATAAGGAAATACTAGGAAAGCATATTTGATGACATATGTGTATATGAATATACATGAAATATACATAATTATATGAATGTGAAATTCCATTTCAGTATCTTCCGTATCTTTGGTCACGAAGAATTCCTATTCCGCTTACTTTCACTATCTTCGGTGAAGCTTGTTGAAATGTTTTTAAACAATAAATTCCTTTTTTGTAAAATGTAAAGTCGTTAAATGCACTTTAGATTTTACTCTTGACTATACTTATACTATCTACAGCAGTTTTGTTCCTTGTCACTTTTCATCTCACCTTTGTTTGTTTTCATTATCCCTTTCTACCGCATTTCCGAGTTCATTTTCTCGTGTTTCATATTTTTTTACACAATTTTCCTACATTTGTATACAATTTTCTCACAATTTTTCCCACGATTTTTCTAAATTTGATTCACCCTATGTTCCCTTAAATTGTTTTTGTCCTTGTAAAATTGCCGAACAATTTTGGAACGTTTTACACTGTGTGGGTTTGATTTTCTTGGATGCGAATGACTGCACTTCCTCCTTCTCCAGTGTTCCCTTGGTATGTGGAATTACATAGTGGAGAGCTGCATTTTTCCGTCGATATTATTTTTCCTCCTTCCATATCCTTATTATTGAATTTTGAATAATATGAAATGTTATGCATGTTTGGGGTAGAGACGAAGTGCATTTTACTTTTCACTGCTCCAAGTCTTATTGACATTCATTGGGTACTCGGATGGTCGTCGCGGTTCAGATGAGAGCATTCCGCTGACTGCATAATACAAGGCTGGATTTTATATGGAACAATTTCCTTCCTGGTAGTGCAAGTAGCTACTACTACTAGATATGTGACTGCATTTTATAGACTGTCGGGTAATGCCAACCTTTATTTGAATTGCTATGCACTGAATCTCTCTCTCTCTACCTCCATTTCTCTCTCGCTCTCTCTCTCTCTCTGTTGAATTCTTGCTCAAATGCAGCTGCACATGATTTAACAAGATCGTATTGTAAAGGAGCAGCTGCCTTTCCCTCCATAATATTTTCAGTGTATTGCTCTGGTAATGGAAAGAATTGGATATTAAATTCATGTTTATGACCCTCTGGATTGTAAGATTCTCATCCCTTGTTATATGTCTATGTAAAGAAATAATCACCTTTTTGTGGGGAGAAAGTTCTTTTATTGTCATGCATCTTTCTTATGGCGGGAATTTCAAAATTCAAAAGTGTTCTTTAGAAACTTCAACTGCTATAAGTATATATGACTGTAATGTCTACTCGACTGTTGTTACTTAATTGATTTGTTGAAGTCTTTACTATACTTACTATACTATAACTTTTGTTGAGATAGAATTCCGTTTTAATTCCCAACTTTATTTCTAAGAATGTCACTTTCCCCCAATGAATTATTGTCGGTGTTCAGTATATGGAAGATTACATGGAGACGTGAATGACAAAACTCTTCCCATTCCCTGTCTCTCCTTTCTTTTTCTATATATAATAATACTATTAAAATGCTCCTATATATATATATATAGCTCTCTCCTCTGATGTGGAAAGATATCTTCTCTCTGAGAAGTTGTTCCTTCAAACACGCAGTTTTTTTTCTAATAATAAAGGGAAAGATTTGATGGGAAGTGTAGCAAGTTTGGACAGGCCGTGTCACTTGGTTTTTCGGGGAAAGGGTTGTTGAAATCCCGAAAGTTGTATCTACATTCCATATGCTCTGTATGATTTTATATCTATACCTCCCTATATCTATATCTCCCTATACATTTTACTTACAGCTTATTTCTCTTTTCGCAACAACAAAATTCAACAAGGTGCAGACTGTTATTTGTAGTTACTCTTATTATGTATATAACATAGTAAGAGCTAAAGGTTTGATGCAGTCGTCGGCTCTTCTGCACTTTACCGGGTCTGCTTAGTCGGCCTGAGATGAGAGGTGCGGATACAGCTGTCATAATATAAGCATTGTATAAATACTGGTGTGTATGGCTTCTGTGAATTGGTATATTGTTCAAGCTTATGTTATGTACACATTGTATATATCTATTAGTATAAATACTCTATATTTACTCCTATTTCACAGTATATAGTCTGTCCCTAACATTGTTCTCAGAACTGTGTAAATATATGTACGAGATGGTTGGGAAAAGTTTTGAAAGTTGACGTCATATAATTATACACGGTGAAAGGGTTTTGTCTCTCATTCTCGATGATGTGGAAAATATAAGGAGAAGGCCGCGTCATTCCTTATGTAAGCTATACTTATATGCTACACATGTAAAGATTGTTTATATGGAGCGTTGAACAGTTATACCCACATGCACATAAGAACTACATAAGTATACTACACACTTGTATTTATCTTCCGGAACTGCACGTGTAATAAGTGAAGTATCCAAAAACTGCTGGACGACTTGACTTCTGGAAAATTTGATGCATGTACAGTATAGACATAGGTATGCATATTGCCGGAGAAGTATCCAAAAGTACCAACTTTCATGTGGTAAAGGTATGTATAAAAATTGGAACTTTTGTAAGATGGGAGCGACGCTATGTATATAAAGGTAATGCCTATCTGGAGGTTTGTGGATCAGCACTACAATTAATCGGATGCTTCATTTGACGTCCATTTTGAAGGGAAACGTCTTTTTTTGACGGATGCCCTCCTTCTTTTTTACTTCTTCTCATTACATTATTTTAAAGATGTGGGTTTAAAAATGTAGGGGAATGACGTCTCCGGACGGGAACTTTCTTTCATGAGTCATTCCTTTTTTATATACTTTCCCGCTGTAACTGCAGTTGTATTCTTGAGTTTTGCAAGTGCTGTCTCGCGGTTTTGCTGCCATCACTATGATGAAACTCTTATTATTTAAATTTGCTACACTTATTTTGCCTGGAGCTAATTTTTTCAAATGTCGCCCTTCCTTTTGCATCACCGTCTTTAGTGTGATTACAATTTTGAGCAATTACTCTGAAGCGGACAGATCTTTGGATATGACTGTCGCTTCTGAATTTAGAATTTAAAAAAAATCCAATATGAATTTTCTGCACCGCAGAGCTTCCACGGTGAGATACTTGAGAAGATTGCATTTGAGATGCTACATATTATGATGATGACAAATGGAGTGAATGTGATGCATGTTTTGGGAAGTTATTGGCACTTGTCTGTTTTGCCGATTTAAAGAGTCATTTTTATTCGGAGCGTGTGTTGGGGCGACATCGGTGGAGCATTGTAATGGAATGATCATGTTGTCGTCCCTGTGGACGCTTGCTTGCATCCATTTGAAAAATATCATGTGGACGTGTGAGAGCGTCTGGATTTTTTTTTACACCACCAACACTATTTCACGGACTCTCTTATACACAATGTTGGTGTGACCAATTCTCTGCGGTAGATACGGTGTACCTTAAACTTGAGACTATTGTGTGTGTGGGGAAATGCAGGAAGAGAGCTGTATTGTGTGACGGGACTTGCATTATCGACTATATATTAGTACTATATTTCTCCGTTTATACTTACATTTATGTAAGTATAAATTGTAAAGTATAAATGTTGTACTGGGGAGCATACAAGATTGGGTTAACAATTGGGTGAATATAAGGTTAAAATACACGAGTGTTAGTGGCAGACCAAGTTTTTCCATGTGTGTGTGTGTGTGTTAGTGTGTGTCTTTGAAAACACAAGGCTATAGTAGTTGTCCTTGCCGTTTTTCTTACTTATACAGGCTATGTATGAGTTGTTGTAATAGATGAGAGGGCGGAGGTTCAATGTTGATGTACTCTGATGTTGGATAATGAAAAGAAAATAAATGAGGGAGTGGGGGAACGTGCCGTGTAATACTTTTCCCCAGAAACTTCATCGCTTCTCTCATCACTCGTAAAATCCCATATAATAATGTATACAAGGTTAATTCATTTTGCACACATTATATATACATATACGGCTTACTTAATATACCACCGTGGACTTCATAACATGCGACTACTATAAGTATCTATAGATTTTATATAAATTAGAAGTGATCATATTAACCAACAAGTATATGTATATAGCCTACTTCATACATCCACCACCACTTTTGCAATCCAGATTGAGCTCGTTACAATATTACATGATGGAGCAGCCTCTACAGTTTATAACATTGCTTAAGATAATACATACGCCCATATATTGATGTAGGTACCTATAATACATCGTCGTTTGACTTGCGTTTTTGCAAGTAATAATTCCTTGTCGATATTGTATTAAACCTCTTTTGCTCCTGGTGTTAAACGAATTAGAGAATTTCACTTGGAGTACGCTACTACTCCTCTTTTGATACGTTTTTTTTCTCGCTCGCTTCTTGCTTCCTTGTTTTCCCTCCTGCCTGGTAGGAAATAATTTCAGGAGGGTTTTTAAAGCATTTTGTATGTATGAAAGTACATGGGGAAAGTAGTTTTGACTTCGAAGTTGCTATCCTTTTACATACATATAGCAAACACGATATCCGTAGCACGAACTTTGACTGTAAATTAAATTTTCTCTACTATATGCAGGAGCTTTACAATGGCAACTCCTATCATTCAAGGTTTATTTTCTGGAGTCCTGTCGATCCTCGTTTGTATTGACATTGCCCCAGATATTTGACTGATTAAATTGTCTAACGTCGTGCCAAGATCTCTTGGTCTAATTTAGTTTCGTGCCCTGCTGGACGCGATTATATGAACCTAATTATTAGAGAGCTCACACTTCTCTCTCATCCTCTCTCTCTCTCCTTCTTTCTTTCTTTCTTTCTCTTGGTGTGAAGGAAGCTGCTGTTTCTGGCAAGAGAAAATAGCTAGAAAGAAAGCACAAGTATGTACATAGGTGGAAGATGTGGGGAAGCACATAATAAATGTGTAGCTACAGGGGGGAAATTAAGGAAAAGTAGGTGAAAGTTGTACGTGATGGAATTTCTGTGTTTAAAAGCTCTTTATTTTCCTTTGCTGTGTGTCTCACTCTCTCCTTCCTTTTTTTATATGTTTTTCCCTCTGTGCAGCAGTCCTCCTTTGAACAGAAAAAGTTGCCTCCTCTCTCTCTCTCTCCCTCTCCACTTTTATAATTTATTCTCCGTGCATATATTCATCAAACGTAAACACATATAACAATTACGGAATTCCCCGGCCTATTTCTGTCCGACTGTCAGATCCTTTCAATTTCAAAATTATTTTTTGTTGCCCGTAGATTTTTTCCTTTGATGAATCCCTTTTTATTAGAGCTGGGTGTGTGTGGGTGTTGAATATGTTACGTGCATATTTGACTGCTATGGGGATACGTGCTTAATCCGGAATTTACGGATGATGTTGACGGTTGCTCGAGTGAAAAATGGGTGGGAAATGTGGATGGAATAATGTGTATAGATTATCCATTTGGTTCCTTTTTTATGGGAGTTGGATAAATTTGGATTATCTATTGTAAGTATATAATAACCTTCCGTTATATAAATCAATAAATGTTTTTTATCCTTGTGTGGTTTTTCTTCATAGGGAGACTCTCCTTTCGGCAAATCTGAAGCTTACGTGAAATTGGAGCAACTTGGCGAAGGATCCTATGCAACGGTCTTCAAAGGGTTCAGCAAGTAAGAAGTTCTTTCCTTATGTTTTTAATTAATTTAAGGATTTCCTTTCGGATTTTGATTAGTAAATGTAATTATTATGCATTCATTCCATATGTAGCGACGATCATATTACATAGATATATCTACACAAGTGTATGTCATATAGATATATCTACATATAGCATATGGTATATAGATACAATACGGACATTGGAAAGGATTCTAGAAATGAAATTACTCAAGTCCATGAAGTTGACAGTTATAAAACTGTAAATTATAATAAAATTGTTATTATATGAAAGCCACGAAGGTATTTGTGGCTTTAATTGCATCGGATTTTAAAGTTTTGTTATAAAGTTGACATTAAGGAAAGGTCCTAGGGGGAGCGGCTAATCTGTACAAATGATGCGTTTTAGCTTCTGGAGTTTTTAAGGGTTTTAATTATGACTATATATGCACGTTGTGATATAAAAAGTAATATTTTCTATAGTCCGATTACTTTACATGCTCAACTTTAAATAATACAGCTCTTGTAGGTATATCTGTCCTTATGTGGATTGTTGGAGGAAGGAAAAGGAGTGAGTTTAAAGTCTTTGAAGGGCTGTTGTTGTTGTTGTTGTGGCGGAGTGGGAGACAAGGAGCTTAGGTAGGTTTTATTTATGAAGGGATCCAATTAAACATTAATTAATTTCAAGGAGGCGAGTTGAGTTGTGCAGATTTTGAGGAGTTCCTCCATCCAATTACTAGGAGGAATGGGGTTAGGGCGTGTCGAGGCCTTCATTTTCTCTTATTTCTTAGATGAAAACGGTTCGAAATCCTCAGTAATCCTCTAAAGTGGAATAGAAATGTAAGTAGACGGTCGTGCTCTGGCATTTCTTTTATTCCACGAATAAGGCCCTCCATTTCCTATACTTACAATTGGATATTTGGTGATATACTGTACATATTCATGGGTATACGGTATAAGTGCATACCTCTCGGGTGTCTATAATATATGCTGCGTCATCCCTCAAGTTTTATGTATATCTTCTGTATATGTACATATGTATGAGAATGGATTGGAACATCATTGGGATTCGTTGACGAAGCTAATCGGAGATGGAACGAGTCTTAATTTTGTGTGCGACATAATCTCAACTTACTACTCTCTAGTACTTACTACTGAACTGATCGGTCCTCAGCACTTTCCTCTCCTTCTCTCTCTCTTTCTCTCTGGTGTAAGTGCATATGTACTACAACCAGAACTTTTGGCACAGAATCGTTCCGACGACATTCCAGTCAACATTCTATAATATAACTCACCGGGCTGTCTTCACTTTTTTTTCCTTTCTCTATTCCTTTCGTGTTTGTTCCCAGTTTTTCTTCCTGTTGTTCTCAAAATACTTGGGGTTCATTCTCTCGCTGCCTTTCTCATCTGGCGAGAGAGAGAGAGATAGAGAGAGAGTCATTCCTTGTGAGTGAGTGAGGAAGGGAAAATGTGTATAAGTATGTTAACTCCTTTCCCTCCTGTCCTACACAAAGAAGCTTCCAAGGTTATTAGGAGCAATTATGTAACCGTGTAATTGACGTGGGGTTCAACCTTGAACTTGTCAAGAACTTTTCTCCACTCCGTGCAATTTCCTTCTTGGTTAGAATTGGTTAGGTGGGTTCTTGGTTAGGTTCGCTATGTATAATTGGCTGGAGTTTCCAAGAAAGGCGCTCAGATTTTGTTCCCTTTCTTTTCAGACAAGAAGATTTACTTGTTCTTAACATTCTTTGATGTTTGAAGCTCATATAAAATCCCATCCATCCAAATTTGGAGTTTTTCCACTTCTTTCAATAAACAGTCATATCTATAATAATTACTACTACCATATATATTAATAATTATATCATTTATTGGGATGATTTAAAGTCATCAGACATTCTTTCATAGAGTTGATTGTTTTCGGGGACTTTAATGCGCTTATACTTTTATGAGTGTTGTTGGCGCTAAGAATTATTATATTAACCTTGGTCAAGCGAGAACTGCACAGGATTATTTTCTTTTTTTTCCACGAAATTTATGAAGCCTATGGGAAGTCTGTAGAATACGAGCAAAGGAGGGGAAATTACACTCTATGGGTTTTTTCATTCTTCATTTTTTCCTTTCATTCCTCCGTTATTGCTATGTGCTCAGCGAGCTTCGTGTGAATGCTCTCTTATATAAATATAGGTACATAGTAGATACCTATCTGCAGTATCTAGTATTGGAGTCCGAAGTGGAACAAAAGGCGGATGAGAAATGAAGATGTGACTTGACTGCTTAAGTGCGAAGCGATAACAACCTTTGACACTTGATTAAGCTAATGTTGATATTCAGACACAATTGTGTAGGGGATGGTGTGAGTTGTGATTTCGTGGAGGAGGCTGTAGATTTATGAATGTGTATGTATGTAAGTACATGTGTGTGGGTAGATACGTGCAAGTCGCATACTGTTTTCAATTGCACAACGTGCATGAAAGTTCAGTGAAGCCTTCTGAACTGGAGAGATCTGCATGGAGTATGGACGCTTGCCTAAAAACTAATGGTTTTTTGAATAGGTCCCACTCTCTCTCTCTCTCCATCTCCTCTCTCTTTCTCTCTCTCTCTCTCTTTCGTTCTTTTCTTATCGTGGGCGATGACTTACTTTCCTTCCAGGTTACTATCTCTATTATTATGAATTGTTTCTACCGATAGATTACGCCTGAAGGAGCTGGTTTTAGAATGTTTATATACATGTAGCCAACATGTAGTTAGCATGTAATAAAGCATGGTTAACGTATTTAAGGAATGTATGTCGAGAATTTACCTGAAGTGATTGGATGGCGCGCGGGGGACTATGAACTGTGTGAACAGGAGGTTGTTGTTGAAAATAGACTCACACGTCTTCTGGTCTTCTTCTCCTCCTTGTTCTTCTCCGCTTTTTGTTGATTAGTAAGTGATGGTTCTATTAGAATCATGTCCTGAGCATGGGATAGGTTTCAACCCTTTTAAAGAGTTAAACCCACTTGTGTTTTTTCCCGATCAACAGGATCTTCGTCTTCGTCTCCAGGATGAACCTTTTCCCATGTATCAGGTCTCTTTAGGTTTTTTGTCGGTCTTATATGTCTTCACTCTCCTTGTCTTCTTCCTCTTTCCTCCTAAAAAGACAATAGCTATATACTACTGTGAGGTTTTGTCCCTGCTCTTTTTTCTTGGATGGTTTTTTCCTCGGTACTATTTTATCTCTGTAGATAGGTATATCTATGTGTATGTACCCCCACGAGGAGAGGATGAGAAGCAGGAGCAATGGACAGTCGGACAGATGGATGGACAGACGTGATTGGGAATAGAGCGGTGAGTCAAGTCTGAGGGACAGAATGGTCATTGAGATGGCTCGGGATGAAAGAATGAGAGGAAGTACTACTACTATAGTAGTAGTGGTGTGGTATATATAGGGCCATGTTGATGTTGTAACTTGTGTGAGTGACTTCTGTTGAAATAAAGTGCATGGAGAATCGGATCGATTTTCTGCAAAGTGATGCGGTCGGGTCCATATGATGCGGATGAGACCTCTCTCTCTCTCTCTCTGGCTCTCGTTCACAGTGTATGTGTATATGTGGTGTGTGCATGAGTGTATGGGACTCTAAAAAGCAAACCAGTCCAAAGTTTTTCCATTGAAGAAGTGCCCTAACACTAAGTTCACTAAGAGCTTTCTCTCTCTCTCTCTCTCTCCTTCCGACTCAACCCGAACAACTCCCCTTATTTTCCAGTTGCGATTCTTTATTATAACCACATTGCTTTACTATAGAACATTTTCTATAGCCAAAGTTCAATCTTGTGAAAGGTTCGCGTTTTTCCTTTAGTACCTTTTCCCTTTACAAGTGTACATTACTCTGGGTTTTGGTATACTTTTACATATATGTATATACATGTATGTATATCTGCTATATTTATATGAAGTCCCCGTGAACATGCAGAATTTGTGTACAAAATAGGTACTTATACTATAGTTGCAGACCATTCCTTTGGTAGAGAACTACGTTTAAACTTCAGCAGCTATGTTTTAGAATAATCGTTAACATATCCAAGGACTTCCTAATGTGGAGGCAAGTAAAAATACTGAAAAGGAGATGGTCCTGCAGGATTTTTGATTTCCTCTTCTCCTTTTTTATTATATGCTATTGGTCTCCTAATCTGCAATTGTAAGATGTACAGAGTATCAAAAATGTCATGTCCTTAGTCCTTATGCATCTCTATACATAGTGTACATACATAAGTAATAATTTAGGTTACAACTTGAATCCCGCATTTTGATACATATGCACGTAAATACACTTAAATTTCTGGAGTTGTTTTTATAGCATTAGACTTTATGACTTTGTGTATGTGTTTTCCTTCCAGGTGTATTCTTTTTATGGCTGTATAATAATATCTTAAATCCATCAGTTGGAACGCAGAGAGAGAGAGAGAGCTCCGGGCCTTGAATGAGTTTGACGATTGACGTCAGTCCTGCTGCACTCTCCAATGAATTCTTGATTTGCTCGTTCCTATGTATCTACAAGTTATATGGCTTTCCTTCCATTTGCTTATTTTCATTTACCCATTTTTTAGGCAGGAATTTATTCTGATGAGGTTGTGAGGATGGTTGCAAATCGGACGTAATAAGATGAATTCTTAGAAGTAGTTCATGGCGATGGGAGTTGTATGTTTCTATAAATTATTAAAGTTGAGTTTAGCTTGTTTTCGGCTAAATTGGAGTTGTTTGGGTTTTAAAAGGAGTTCTTTTAGGTTGAATGGAGTTGTTTTAGGTTTAAAGGGAGTCCTTGTAGGTTGAAAAGGGGTTCTTTTAGGTTGAATTTTGAAGGTTTTCTGGCTAAATTGATGTGTTTGTAAGGTGAATTGAAGGTTAAACAAAGATTAAATAAAGTTAAATTGTTTGGAGGGGTTTTAGAATAAGAAATAAATAATAAAATTTAAATAATACATCGATTTGGAAAGTCATGGGGTTGTATGACGGCGGCATTTCAGATTTATCTACCTACTTGAGAAGTCATCTAAGACAAGTGTTTGAATAGAATGAGGGAGGGAGAGACGTGTGAGGGATTTAAAGGCAGATGTGTTGTAAAAGGGATGAGAATGTATAGGGAGAACAATACTTGGAGCATTGAATGGTGTTTGAGTGAAAGCAAAAGGAGGATGATGATAAAGTGGCAGGAGAGAGTGCGTGTGTACCACTGTGTTAAGTGTTTGTAAGGGAAGCAAAATATTTCACTCAGTGAGGCAACTTATATCTATAGGTACACTATACGCACATAGAAAGATACGTCAAATGTATGTATGCCTTTGGTATAGTTCTGACCCCCACTTACATTCTATAGGATGAACCATGTGTACAAGACCTTCTTCTCTCTCCCCATTTTATGAGTCTCTTGTAATTGGTGACAATTGATAATAATGACGTGAGAGTTTGTAGTGATGATAATTAATAAGTATAAGTATACGTGTTGCTGCTTCCGCGGTGTTAAAGATTGATACATAAATGGTATATAGCTGTTCCATTTCAAGCATAAAACAGTTGGAAGTTAAAAGAGGAAGCTTGTTCGTAGTAAGAGTTTCTTCTTCTTCTTCTTAATGTGTCTGGTAATTATTTTTGTTAGTAGATAATGTTATGTAATTATGTCACACTTAGTTTTTTATCTCTCCTGGCATTTCCTTTTGGGCGGTAAGCGTCGTTTTGTTGTCCGGTGGAATTTAATTTGATTTGTGGACATTATAAGTGTTACATGTGTGCAGTGCATCTTCGGCCTTTCAGTTATGTACTGAATCTTTGACGCTGCATATACATATTTAAGTATGTATACCTATACTACATATTAATAAAAGTACATACATAGTATTAAGTATACCTATACTATATATTAATAAGTATATACATAGTATTATGTATACCTATATCTACATTTGTATTAAATACATACAGCTCGTTGTAATTAGACAGTGTCTTATGGGATGATAAACATAGGCTATTAAGGTACAGCTCGTACTATTGGCGTCTCCACTCCGCTCTGGATATGGAAAGGTTCTTTTTGGCTGGGGGTTTTAATAGAATTCAATTGGATAGGAAAGTTTAGTGGAGTAGTTGTAATTTCATAACTGAGAGCTTCTCACGTTTTTGCGCTCTAATATGTCGTATTAATTCCTCTGTCTCTCTCTCTCTCTCTCTCTATGTATTTGTCTAGTGTACACATTTGTAACGTGAGTTATAAGTGTATACTTTAAGCTCATAAGTCCAAGCTTGTGAGTTCTTTCACTGGACTTTTAACACTCTCTTGCTCTCTTTGTCTCTCTGTCTCTCTCTCTCTCTTTGGTATATCTATGTATGCAAGTATGTATAGATACATAACATGCTCGATGAGATGAGAATCAAGCTGATTACTGAGAACAATTCCAGTTTTCTCTTTCTCTTTCTGCTCCATTCGGTGGTCGACTTCGGGATTGCGTTCTTCTGCTAAAAGCGATAATTCCATTCGAAGCGCCTTTGCTACTTTTGTCGGTGTAATTACTCGGGGAAAAGTTTGAGGGAAATCGTATACCATTATGTGGACTGGTGATTATGCACGTACTATGCACGTGATTTAGGAATGTTATTCAAGGATGATTTCTCTCCTTTTCAACATACCGGCTGTGTGTGTGTATGTTTCTCTCTCCTTTTTTAGGCTGGCCGTACATGTTCCTTGTTGGATCAGCCGGGCTGTACATGTTCGCGTAGTATCCTGGTCTGGATTGGATGTGTGCTCTTCTGTTCTGTTTGAGAGGGATTCGTTCCATGTGATTACTTCACTCCTGCTATATATACAGAGCTTGGATGTAGCTTCCATGGACAAAACTATTATATAGTTATTAAATGCAATTAATGATAACACGCTGGAGATGGAATTTCCATTACTCCCAGGATTGTTCTCAAACATTATTATTCCGGTAGAACATCATTATTTCCTCTAAATTGTCATGTTCTGGAGGTATCGATAACTTTGCGCGGAGAGCCTTGGTGGGTCTCAAAGTTCCTTCCTCTCCCACACGTTAGTTCCCGTTAATTGCACAATCCTTGGTGCTCCGTCGAACCCCGGTGATCATTAGTGTGATCAAGGAAATTAGTATACAGTATTATATGCAAAGGTATAATTACGCATAAACTTTGGATTCTTTCATTTGTAAGTGTAGATTTTAGTATAGCAGGTCATATGGATTGTGTGTTTCATGGTAGATTTTATGTTTTATAGTATAGTATCTACCTATATGTATATTCTGTATTTTTTAATGTAGATTCTTTCTATATAATCTGGAATTGCCTTTGCAGGGGAAGGGATCCGTCAAAAATGTATATTAATGGGCTCTATTTTTCATTTTATATTTAAGCTATTTTAAGATTTAGAGGTTTTTAGTGGCACTTAAGTATATGGATGCATCATCGTACTCTTAAGTACGCACTATATGTATATGTTATATAATCACTATTTAGTATGTATATACATCAGCGTATTTTCTTCACCGTTCGCTCTTTCTTCTAATAAATGTGTACGCTCTTTTTTTTTTTTTACTAAAAGTCTCTCTTCCGCTTCCAATCCTACTAGACTAGTTGGGTTCACATACTGTTATCTCTATTATATCTATAGGATGTATACTGACGCATACAACTTTTGATGCCTGGATGTTACCCACAAGAAAGAAATGGCAGTAGTCAGGTTTTTGACAGAATTCCTTTACTTTTTCCTTTTTGTATCTACAGATATATTGTATGCTTGTATAAATGGAGAGAATAGAAGGATGGCTATAGAATGGAGGCTATGCAGGGAATCCTCAGTGGTGGAGGAATAAAAGGGAGCTCTTCAGTTGAAATGATTGCAATTACTTATATCTACGGCGGGACGACTCTCTGTGCTAAGCGGAGTGTAGCTAAAATGTGTGCAATACTTTACTTTTTATTTTTGTAAGTATAGTATTCATTATTATGAGAGTAGAGTTGTACCATATAGGATAGCATAAGGGATGTCTTCTCTTACTTTGTAAAGGAAGAAGTTGTCTGAAGAAATGTTAAATTCCCTTAGATTCCGTAAGCTCTGTTCGTAGTATTTCATAGGTTGTAGATTGGAAGCCGGTTATTTGTACAATTTTTCTAGCATATAGATAAGTATATAGATACTATATATAGATAAGTATAGTAACTCCTCCAGAGTATCATTAAGTTAGAGGGAAAAGAAGGCTATATGGGTTGTTTTGTAAATTGTACATCGTTTATGTTCGGGTGGTCGGTCGGTCGGTCTCTGTGTGGTTGTTTCTAAATTTGTTATCCGTATCTATATTTAAGGCGGGAGGATGCAGTTGGTAATGCATTATTACATATGTGAAGAAGGGCTTCGTGTTTTGGAGGAGGATGGAGTGGGTAAAAGTCGGAGTTTATTCGCTAAAACAAGAATCCATACGTAGGCCATAAATAAGCGATAATTAGGTGGGTTTACATGACACATAACTTAGAACATGCAAACTTTTCTGCGGCTCGCAAGAGCATTTCCCATATTATACTCTCTTTCTTTCCCTCTCGTCTCTCTCTCTCTCTCTCTCTTCGCTTCCACTTTGACTCTAACGCTTTCTCATGTCTCTCTGCTTTTCGCTCTCGCTCCTTCAACTACCGCACATCCTTCTTATACATTTGTGTATAATATGATGTAATATGTTATATGTTTGTGGGTGGGTGCATTGTGTGTGTGTGTGTGTGTCTATCTCTGTGTACAAGACCTGTCAAGAGAAATGCTTGAAGGAATATATATCTCTACTACTATCTAATGTAAAGTAGTCATGTAGTGAACCTGGGCATGGGTGTGCTCATGATAATTAATTATCTCTTCACACTCTGCTCCTTCCCGCGACTCTTTCTTTTTCTTCCTTTCCTACTATATAACCATCCATGTCTCCTCAAGCCTGTCTCTCATTTCTAGACCCCGAAAACATCCGCCTTTTCAAGTTGTTGAACCTCCTCGCGTGGCATATTTGGCTGAAATGAAATACTTCTCTATAGATTTATGTACTTATTTACCGGGAATGTATCAAGCATTTTAACTTTTTCTTTTCTTTTCCTTTGTTACTTCTTCTTCTTCTTTTTCTTCTTCTTATGTGCATGGGACTGTGATAGACAATTAAAATTGTTGGGTCGTTAGAGACGCTTATTATTGTGGGATCTCTATTCCCGTCATCTGTCATAGAATGTTTTTTCCGTTACGCATTTTGTCATATATAATGTATTTTATAATGTTATGTATCTACATAATTTTTCCGTTGTAAATCATATGACCTTATGCATATCTACGCTTAAACGCACATAGCTTTGTAGTTATACCTAATTATAGTATGTCATCATCATCATTATTTTATTATTATGGTGTCGTACATATGAAGTTGCGCTGTTGGCGTGCCAAGTTGTTGTCATTGTGAGTTGATCCTTCTGTTTTAAATACATGACGCTTCAGCACACAGAGGTTTTGGTATAGAAATACGGATGAATTACTATAACAATAATAATTGTCCGGAGGGAGATTTTTCTCATTGATTTATGACTCCAGGCAATTTACCATGCATATCTATACGTATGTGTGCATATAGGTATTATTTTTTTTTACTTTTCCATCTACTTTTGGAACTCTGAATAACTTTGTGTAAAAGAGAGTCACTTGCTAAAACACGCTTATAAAGCCTTGTAAGTATGCTTGAAATGGATTTTCTTCTTCCGAGTTCTCCTCCTCTGCTATTCTCCATGTGGCCTTTGGGACGGCACGTATATTGTTAAGCGTACGTGAATATAAATTAGAGGAGTTTTTGTCTGACTGTGTCATATATGTGCGAATAAAAATGATTTAGGTCGGGAAATTGTGCAAAAACATTATATGGAAATGACTATAGGATATTACTATTATGCATTCGAGGGTTTGTTGCCGTCAGGGAGTAAAATGTATGACATTTCAATTATTTCCTCCTTTTTTCTACCTCAATTCTTTTTTTCTTTCTCGTATTTATCCAGTTTCCATCATGGTTTCATTTTTTTTCTTTCCATCCCTGCTCCCTTTATATGCTGACAGGTTATGAGGAGGTGAGTGAAGGGAAGTATGAATAAGGTTATTGGGATGAAGTGAAAGTAGCGGAGAAAGAGATAATAATAGGGAGAAATGTGTGCACATTGGGAGTGATGAAGGGATGGATGCGGAGGATGTCAACTGTAAAGTGTATCACTACTCATGTTAGATGATGAGGAAAAAGAGCTACGGAGAGACTGACGGGTAGAGAAAACAGAAATTTAAATGATTGAGCAAATAAAGGAATAATGTGTACATTGACATTAACCGATCGATATTACTCCGGCCTGTTTGTCTCTCTCTCTCTCTCTTCTCTGTGTAGTCGTTTGATGTTCCTCCTTGTTAACGGGCATACTCAAGCATGATGAGACCGATGAGATTATCATCTTCCACATATAAATTTTCCATTCAGCTTGAACTATCGCACTGTACCTTTTGTGGACCCAGCCAAGCACACTGAAATTTATCCACCCGCTGTAATTCTTCGGGTTGGCATATACAACATCATGGGAAATAAGTCTTATTCTCACGTCTTCCACTCAATCTGAAAGTACTGACGTCATTTCATTACTATAATAGTTGCTCCACTATTTCCAAACATGCTTTGTCAAGTTGTGGACATGCTTGGCAATTCGAAATCTTTGGGTACGTTCTTCTATATATCTCGCACATATAATTGCAAGGATATTCCCTGAATCTTCTTGTAGTACGTGATTTTATTTTTCAACCTAATGTGTTAATTGATGTAATTATTCTATGTCACAAGCTTACAATGTGCAGGGTTATTTCTCAAGCTCGACGAGTCTGTCAAGCAAAGTCTCACAGGTGTGTTTGCCAGGCTACTTCATTACGTTGAGATACCGATTTCATATATGCAATCCCGAAATCGTGTAGCAATGCGAGCAATGCACACTTGTGCATTTGAGCACTCAAAGGAACCTAAGCATCCGTGTCTATAATGAAGTGTACACAATTAAGCAATATTATTATCGGTCTTTGTATGTCGGGAATTTAATTCAAGGCATAATTACTACAAGACCATAGTTGTACTATAGTACTAAGGTTTCTGTCGGCAGGTCGACACACTTGTGTTTGGCATGCGTGTCATTACGCGGTCATGTTACAAGTTCCGAAATGTACATATTTACAGAGCTAATGTTGTAAGCCACGCTTTCGGATTGACATGCTGCTGAAGTGCAACCTATATATTCAAAGACGTAATTATGCTTTCAACCTTCACTGTTGGAATATCTGCTACATATGTAACAAATACGTAGTGCTGCTCTAGATCCGTCAGTTTACTTTCTACCATGAGTATGAGCATAAAGCATACAGTTGAAATATGGCGTCAATGACTAAAATACAAAATCCGATGTTTGCTGTCAGAGGCGGACTTGGATCAGAGAGTAACTATGATGAAGCCGCCGTTCAGATTTAAGCACAGTTGGTTTACTCTGGATGCACCGTGGTGTGTGTTTGTGAGTGTATAAAGAGGAAATCGTTTCCGAATGACTGTATTTGAAATGTAAATAGAAAGTAGGTGGTGGAACAGGCCCAAATATAACTTGAGAGTTATATTATAGAGAGTTATAACTCTCTAAATAGTTGCAATCAATATGTTATAGTATGTATACAGTGAAAGTAGGTTTAGATCCCTATGCGAAAAACTAAAGAGATGTAATCCCTTCGGCTGATCAACATTGAGAAACGATAGTGTTTGTTTTGCGAGAATGAGCGTGACTGCGTAAATTGTGGACAGGAATAAAGTAGATACTCTATAGCTTCTCTATAGTTTACCTGGGGATTGGATTCAATGCTCATTTGTTTCCCTGTTTTTCTGCGTCATACGTTATTATTAAGTAAGATTTTGGTTTTCTTCTTGGAAATAGGTCTGGCACTACTTAGAGTTTCGTGGAAACTGGAAATACTTCTGGTGTCGCAATGTTTCTAGACGTTCTTTCCAGCCTTATAGTTTCGACGTCTAGCTATATATGCTGCTACATGTATGTGGGTGTGGGTTGGAGATACGTTGACAAAGTAACCGTTCAATTCCGTCCTTGTACTCTCTAGGTCTAGAACTCATGTCGATGTATTAAAACTGAAGAGCTCGAAGGAGATTGGGAGCCACTGGTGTATGGCGGTTGATAGCTGTAGGAGATTCTGCTGCTTCTGGTGGTGGTGGTGGTGCTATAGTAGTAAGGGAAATGGAATCAGTTACGGTATTATTTTTGGTTTGTCACATAGGTTGGTTGAGAATAATGGGAGGAGGACGGACACATATGAGGGAAATATGGTAAAATATGTTGTGAATTTGAAATGAAAGGCTGGGTTTGAGATGCGGAATTTCAATTTCGTAAGCCCTCTCGTTGTCGAATAGATACATCTACAAGTACTAGTGGAATATTTGGATCTATCTGTATCTGTTGAGATTGAACAAGCTGATAACATGATTTTGGAGGAGAGGGTCTGATATTTATTATACAAACTTATAGTCGATAACGACTTGGTAGTTGGAAGCTTTTGGGTGAAAATTTGATGCGCGACTCGTCGGTTTCCAGTACGGGCAGTTTTCAATGTTCACATGAGTCCTTCCTTTTATATGTACTGTGTGCTTGTATTTGAACGGGTCTCATCTTGTACCTACACAGTTACATACCAAGTAGGTGCTCTATGTTACCAGAACGGATTCACGAACAGGATGAGTGGGACACCGGTGATGTGATGCAGGCATGTACTTCACCCGTAAATCTTTGCACACATGTGCAAGGTTTTTGCCATAACATGTAACTTTACCATAAGTCTAGATATATAATAATAAGTTTGTATAATACAAATATATCGTCCACGTTCTGTACAGCAAACTGTGCATAGAGGAGAACGTTGGAAGTGAAAAGAAATCAATCACTGACACGAGCGATTTGGTCCTGGTTGTTATCATCTTGCCATGCTTATAGTATTGAGAATGTGAGCAAGTGAGGGAGTGTTGGAGCTTGTCAGGCTTTGGCTGAAGAAATCTGGAATCCTTTTTATGTGCGTACGTATTTACCAGAGGTGTAGATACTTATAGTAGAGTGTTGCAACTTGTAAAAGCTCTAGAGCTAGCTGCCTTTGCCTTGTGAGTGACTGACGCCCTAAAGGATGAAGGGATAAGTATATACGTATTGTAAGGATGTGAGTATTTTGATGGAATAAAATAAATGATCGGAATGTAGTGTACCCTCTTGGGTTTGGGACCCGAGAGTTGTGTAACATTTACGAAAACTAGGTGTGGATGTAGCGTTTTGTAATGGTAATGTTATTCTGGGTGTCTGTATATGTATGTGTACAAATAAATGCGAAATGTAAGTCTATAGAACTGTGTTATATAAGCTTGTGTGTACTTACTCGAAGCTGGAGAGATGGTAGTGATGATAGGGAGAAGTTAGACTTCCATGTAGGTTAAATTGAAAGTCCGGAGGAAATCATTAAGAGAGGGAAAATATGAGTTATCATCTATTGGGATGGTTGTCAAAATTAAATTGGAGGCAAGTTGAAGAAATTATGCATTATGACGTTCTGAGAGGCTGAGCGAGCGGGTTGGGTCTGCTCTGTCGGCTCTGGTTTTCTATCTGCATATAGTATAGGGAAATACTATAGGAAGTATTCATATGTGAAGATTGAATAATGAGATGAGAGATGTGAAGATGTATTAATAATATTTTGTTGCGTGTTAAATTTATAGTTTGACGAATCAAGTGGTAGCACTGAAGGAGATTCGACTTCAAGAGGAGGAAGGAACTCCATTCACAGCCATCCGAGAGGCTTCTCTTCTAAAGGATTTGAAGCACGCCAACATCGTGATACTCCACGACATTGTACATACTCGACACACCCTCACCTTCGTTTTTGAATATCTAGTAAGTTTGTCACTATTTTTCTTGTGTACCCACTTTCCTCTGTCCATGTGTATTTTGCTCTTTTTCGTCCGCTAACACTCTCTTCCCCCTTTTCCAAGCGTCTTCCTCGACGCTCCATAGTATAGTGGAGATAAGATGTTGTAGATGAAAAGTCATGTAACAATTCACTGACATAGCTCACTTGAGCTGAAGGAGATGGAAGTAGTCAATGGAAAGGAGAGAGTGTCAGGAAAAAATAGAAGATGTTTGACAAAATGGCAGTGACACTTCCATGTGCTAAAACGTGTGTATCAGAAAAAATCAAAGTTGTTTGTTGTTGAGCGAGTCTCAAAAAATTGAATATAAACAGTTGTGGACGTGTTAGAAATTGGAATCGAGAGAAGCTTTATAGTTCCCTGCCTATAATGAAACATTTTTGCTATTGTTGTAATAAGTTTTGATGATAAAGATGAATGATTTGGCTTGATTGGACTACTCTGTTTTACTCCAAAATAGCATACAGATCTTTCACAATACTTGGAGCGACACCCGGGCGGTCTGAATCCTCGTAATGTGAAGCTGTTCCTTTTCCAATTACTTCGTGGCTTGGCCTTTTGCCATCGACGGAGAATACTTCATCGTGATGTGAAGCCTCAGAACCTTCTGATAAGTCAAATGGGAGAGCTCAAATTGGCTGACTTTGGTAAGTCAAGTAGTATGGAGTACGCTCGTTAATTCTTTTTCTCCCATTTTCAACTACCTGTGTGTATGTATGTGAGTTGGTTTGGCGTGCGTATTAAAGGAGTCGACAGACTCTGTTATGTAAGTGCGGCATGGAGCTCAATGAAGTGACGGAGCTTATATACAGTAGAGAGAGTGAATTTTGTCACTTGGAGACTACGGACACGGAGTCAAGTCTTTAAAATGAATGGTTCCAATGGTCCAGCACTTGACAGCTGATGACTCTTTAGGAACTTTATATTTTCAAATGGGATTTGCCCTCACTTACATGCAGTTTCATCCTTGGAAATGACTTTTTGTCTATGGATGCTCTTTTTCTAGGGTTGGCACGAGCCAAATCTGTACCAAGTCATACGTATTCTCATGAGGTCGTGACACTCTGGTATCGGCCACCGGATGTCCTACTGGGTTCTACCGATTACTCAACTTCCTTGGACACTTGGGGAGTCGGTTGTATATTTGTCGAAATGCTCACTGGTGCCCCTGTCTTCCCTGGTGTGAGGGATGTTTCTGATCAACTCGATAAAATTTTTCGCTTCCTGGGAACCCCTACGGAAAAAACTTGGCCAGGTACACACATTATATTACATGTCCATGAAGATCTATAGGACGATCCTCTAAAAGTTTGTTTTTGATGTAGGAAATTCTATTTTTAATTGAAAGACCTTTATTTGGTTCACAAAGTTTTTTGTAAATGAAATATGCCCATTTGGGACAAAGTATATCTGACAACCATTAACCTTGTTTTTCGTATTCTCCCCAGGGGTGACGCAACTAATAAATTACGGTAGAGAAGTTAAGAGACTTTATAAACCGCAGAAATTAGGGCTCGCATTCCCTCGGCTGTACGATGTCGCTTATGCTGAGACTGTTGCCTCGGCATTCCTTCAGGTAATTTCTATTCGCTAATGCTTTTTTATTTCTTTCGGGCATTTAAGGACTAGAGAGATCAAGTTATATTTATGCACTTAATCTGTTACAAACTTTGATTTCTGTGACCAACATCTGCTGCAATGTTTTACATGTGTGTACTGATCAAAGGCATTTTACTTCTGAATTTGCAGTTGAACCCGGATAAAAGACTGGAAGCTAATGAAGCTTTAATACACAAATATTTTTCTGATCTCCCTCCAAAAATCTATGAATTACCTCACGGTAAGTGGCCTTGAATACCGTTCCCTCGTATTGGGCTTGCACAAAGAAATCTATTAGCACAAAGTGAATTTGCGACTGTTGTTTCAATGTTATTTTGGAATCGATCATTGTCACAAGTCCTTATGAACGTAAGCCATCTTCAATCACGAGCCGTCCCATTAGAGTCAAGTAGATGGTTACGTAGCGAAATAATCGTATGATTGTGATCGACCCTGTGCAGCCTTATGCGAGAGAGCATATACTTAAATTATATATCTATACACATGAGTATGTACATATGTTGTCTATATAAGCATGTATATGTTTTCGATTTGTATACGTTTCTCTTCTCATTTTCTAGAGTCAAGTATATACACTGTGGAAGGGATCAAACTATACCCTGAGGAGAGTCGGCGGAGTCTGCCGAAAACAGGAAGCTACGACTTTAGGAGAAAAATTTAACTTTGAATAACATAATGCCCAACTACTATACTACTTCCACTGTACTCTACACTCTCTACGCATACCACATACATATATAAACGTATACACTCTTTCCCTTATTCGTACACCGTTCTACCCTGTAAGAAACCCTTGAATTGATTCACGGTTCGGGTGCCATTTACACACCTAACAAACTTTCCTTTCTACCGGCTCTCCTGGTCCAGGGAGAGATACTGTACTTGTGAAAGGGGAAAAAGAAGTAAAACAGAAAATCCGGTTTTCTTCGTCGTCATCATCTTGACTTTACAAATTACATGTGAAATTTCACCATTCTGTCTGGAGTCTCTCGTCCAAGTATCCCGAACAGAACAAGGACGGGGAGGATGGAGTGAAGGTCTTACCACCTACTTTTCCTATGTATACACTCAAGACTTAGCAAGTTTTATCTATCTACCGACCCTGATATCTAGTCTCTCTCTCCCACATCACTTCTACATACAATCTAATCGAATTGAATTCAATTTGTTCCTCCAAGACTATCATCTTCTCTTGTCCTCCTCCATCTCCGTTTTCACTTCTTGGATTCTCCTTCGTTTCTCATGGAATCATTAATAGTGTTGGGGTGATTAATATTTGAGTGGGTATTTTTCCTGCATTGCCCTCCCTTCCACCCGACAAAGTGAAAGGTTGGTCGACCATGATTCAATTGGTTCAGGGTTATCTTCTCTAATTTCATGTTTAACTTACATCAGAATGGTAATTTTTAAATCGTCATTTAGGGATTTATTGTTATTTTCGAAACTGATTTTTTTTGTAGTTTTTTTTTCAAA
Organism: Lipothrix lubbocki; assembly: GCA_034696945.1. NCBI lineage: Eukaryota > Metazoa > Arthropoda > Collembola > Symphypleona > Sminthuridae > Lipothrix > Lipothrix lubbocki. Next base: position 33,618 of record JAQGAK010000667.1, read on the forward strand.
AATTCATATCAATGAATTTAATTTGTGAGGTTTAGCAACTCAAAATGTTATTCCAATGAATTTTGAAGACTCTTCTTACTATTGTAAAAGAAATCTAGCTTTGGTGCCTAGGTCGGATTTAATTATTGTCTTTGTATACGTTTTGCTACACAGCCGTAGTTTTTGGGAAATATGTTTATTCCACAGGGAAACATTTTGTGAAGCATATTCAGTCCCAGATTTTTTTGTATATATAATAGTCGAATCGATGTTCTTCACCTCATTTGGTCATCTACTCTGTAAGCGAATGCCAAATTTAAGTCATCGAACGTAACTAAGGAAGCTATAAAATACTTTAACATACCATAAATGCCATTAATTAGTAATACATATATAAGCAAAATTCTGGGGATGAAAGAAACATTTAATGATTACATATTAATGTTCCCATTCTTAAGTATCTTCCTCAGTTTAGTTGCCCAGGTTTTTTTGTATCAATGACAATGTGGTACATTTAAATTAATACATAAGTCTTGATTCGAAATATTCTTATTTTCTGATTGTATAAATATTGACCCTTTGACATGTCATGGACGAGGTATGTACTTGTAATATTTAGGTTTTCTAAGCAACAATTATATTCACACGATAATGCCAAATTAACCTAACCTGAAAGACTTCTGTCGTATGTTCTTCTATTTAAAAAAAAGCACAAGATTGCAGTGTAGGAAGAATGACTATAAAAAGGCCAATATGTACCTTCTTTGCGTACCTCAACGCTTCAAGCTATTCTAAAAATCATTCTTGCTGTATAGGAACAAATGTTTTATGCTAAAAAATGTATCCCCCTCTTATCCTAAAAATATGTTCCTTTGAAGTTAGCACATCTACACAAGAGATGAACTCACTCATACTGACAGGTTGTAAAGCCCGATTTGCTTCGTGTGGAGCTGTGTATTTTATATTTCTGACAGTCTTTCTTTCAATTACTATATGCTTTCATGCACATTCTTTTGATATCAACGGATTTCCTTTGTAGAGATAAGTTCGCAAATAAATGGAGCGATTCAAGCTGCCAAAGTAAGTTAGATTCAGTGAAGGTGATTGAGTCAAGAGATAGCTTAATTCAATTGTTTGAGTTTGTTGGGTAGTTTATTATAAAGAACCTGCGCTATATGATTACTCATATTTTAAGCTGACAACGAAAACCTATACGTAGGTATCGCCAAGTGACTTGAATTCCCAGAAATTCGACTTGCTGATGGGGATACATTTTAGTTTTTGACTGTGGTTATATAACCCCTTCTTTTTAATTTGTGTAGTTTTTATTAATTTTCGTGATGTAATTAGATTAATTCATCTAATTAGCAGTGTTTGTCATTTGCAGTCTTTTTGCCATCGACCATTGTCAGTGATGCGTTTAGTGAGACCTTTAGTGTATAGAAAAGACAAAAGTTAAAACATTGAGCTGCCATTAACATTTTTTATTTTTAAGGCAAACTTATGATCTAGTTTTTGTATTCATTATTATTCTTGTATTTAAGAAAAAATGATTTAACACATTTCTGTATAATGTACAATCAGGGAATTATTTTTCAATCATAAATGCTTTATACATAATCATTTGTAATGTAATGTAATTAATAACATTGTATGTACTAATGGCTTGTATGTGAATATTATATTTGTGACGCTTTAGGCGCTTTGTACAAGAGTTTCATCTAATAAGTTGTTCATTCCTCCTGTGGTAATTAATATACAGTGTAATTCGCAGATTAATTACAATTTAAGATCACGTTGTACATATGTGCAACGATTTCTTCTAAGACAATTCTCTTCGCTTCGTTCTATTTATTACTTCGTTTATAAATATAACAATGAAGTCACTGATATGTACTGGTACTACACGGTATTGTGCATCGTGGATGTGAATTGTAGACTTAACAGAAATGAAACATGTAAGTATAGATTAGTTATGTAGCACAGGCATACATTATTCGCATTTCCTTGCATTCAGACGAGCGTTTTAGTTCTTCGTATAAATAAATAAAACAAAATTTTTGGTAATAATTAATTTTGCTGAAAATCGCTTTCAGAATATACTTAACATATTCGAGAATCGAGATGAAATTGTTTGCTAATGTAGAAGAAATTCAGTGGAGTTTTATGAATGGAGAAAAACAGTTTAAAGTAATATGCTTAAAATGTTTAAAGTGCCACTCTCTGTCGCAGAGTGCTGATGAGTCTTATATTAAATAATGGTACTGTATCCTATCTCGGGTACGGATCAGTAACGAATTTCAATTTACTCTGTGACAAATCAAAAAATTTTATATTCAATGCAATTTATTTTGGTGCATATTACTTATACGCTATAGACCGATGTAATTTAACCCTTAGTACTGTATTATAATAGTTACAATTTTACTCCACAGACAAAATTGTGAGCTTACGGACTGAGTTTACTATGTATTTTCCGCATTTTGGAACTACACCAGCGATTGCCAACATAGATTATTTATATTACTGTATTTCTTGAATTGAATCATTTGTAATAATAATTATTAAAAAATTATAATTTGTAATATAATGTTCTGAAATTTTACGCAATTCCCACACACTCTGAGTGTAATAAATGTGTAGACAGAGCTTTAGATGTATGTATGTATAGTGGTTCGCTTATTGAGTCTGAAGATGAGCTCACTGTAAAATTATGTGTTGTGGAATATTAGTATTTACAAAAAAAGTTTAAAAAATAATAATTTTTGTTCATCCATATTCTTTGAATTCTTACTCACTTTTTACAATTAGTTAGTTTTAAAATATTCAGTCATTTTAAAACTGGACCAGCGCAGCGTCGTCGTAAAGATCTTCATATAGGAAACTGAATGTTGTGTCTATTGATTGCGCGGCGTTATAATATTTATATACTGTTGTTGGTATAGTAAAAGCGTAAAGATTATGTGAGTTTAAATACTATTAGCTATCCCCTTCTTGAATGTTGTCCAGTATATTATCTGTAGACCACATATCCCATAGAGATGTGTACCACGTTTAAATGATTGACTCCATACTAAATATGTATGTGTTAGTGTAAAATTTGGGCCAGTAATGGTGCATTCACTTTGATAGCAGGCCATATACACTGATGTCCAGTACTCAACTACAAAGGTTACGATACCGTAAAGATGCTGACGTTAGTAGTAAACTCGCAGTGAACTGCCCTTGAAGTTCTTCAGTATCCTAATAAGTATCTCTTCGGTTTCAATAAAAATTTTGATATAAAAATAAATATTCATATTATATATATATATATATACTTATATATTAACCTGACAAAGTTGCTAGTGTAATATTGGCGGAGAGCGTTGTGAAATCAATGTCTCGCCAGGATAAATAATTGGATAATTAATAATTAGTATAAGTTAAATTGTAACTTGGTAATATAATAAACGCGAGCGTATTTGAAAATACGAGAAAATTCGATAAATGTCATGAATGATATGTAATTTAATAAGTTATAAGTTAAGAAACCTTATTACGAATTCAATGTATAGAGACTATCCAAAAAAATGATAAAAACCATTATTGATTCCAATATTATTCTCTAATATTGTAAAATGTAGGTACTGTAAAAGTAAATAGTAATATTACTTTTACCACACATGAACTTCAAATTTTCCTTTCCTGTATACGCATTGAAACGAGACATTATACATTATATATAGAGCACTACATATACTGCATGGTGGAGTTGAACAAACTAAAAAAGAACTTAATGATCGTAATTAAAAACGTAAGAACTATCTATATGTTCTTAAGTTTATTGTGTAATAATTAATTAATAGATTTGTTGGTCCTAATAATAAAAATAAAAGCATTTTAAATGCAACTATTTCTGTAGTGTACATAAAGTTGTATATAATTATATAACGTTTGCCCACATTCACTTGCAGTTTTATGTACAGCCACAACAATATAACAAGTGATGAAAAGGTTTGAGGAAAGTGTAAGGACATCAGATGAGATGTAAAAAAAGGTGTTTTTCAATATTGTGAATAAATATACGATATGATACGATTTAGATACAGAAAAAATATTGAGATGTTTACGAGATAGAAATTAAATTAAAAAAAAAAGTGACAAATAATGGTGATGTTATTTCCTCACTTTCTGAGGGGGAAGTAAATAATACTATATTATTGAGAAAAAGCGTGGAGTGAAGAATAACTTACTGTGTAGAAAAGTAAGGAATTGTTGGAGAGTACAACACTTTTAAAAAAGGATTGCATATATATAGCATTCGTTTCCTTCCTGTGGTCTCAATAGATTGATTTTGCTTTCACGTCTGTATGAAGAATGAATCCAAGGAAAAATCGAGACATTTTTAATTGCAATTCCCTTTTGTATAATGATACATTAAATTAATTATTGCTATATAATACAAAATACATAACTCTATGATTTCTAATTTCTACCATATATATATATACTTTTTTCCTATATACTTATACTAATTTTATCTTATTGTGCGTCAGAAAAGACACGTCAATTCAATCGGCACTGTATGTATAATGCAAGAGCGCAAAAGCATCGTTCACCTTTGCTCTGCTTTTTGCAAATTAATAATAATTAAATTATAATAATTATTATAAATTATAGTTGATATGATTGCAAATGGAGTAAATTATTATGTGAACGTATAATATTATATAACATCGTATAAATTATTCTATATATGATTAATATTCTATGTAACACCAGAGTCAAACTGTTACCGTTAATGATTACCGCAACATCCATATTATGATTATATTATTAATTTATCATTGGACAAAATAATGGAATAATATTAATTACTTACACGTCAAGAATCAAAATTGACTGGAAATAAACGAATATAATTTGTTCATCTATAATAATACCATTGCTCATTAACTCCGGAATTATTTATCAATGTTATTATCATTATTATTTATTAACATTATTTATTATTTATTTAATTATTACATATCATCATCACCGTCATTAATCATATCTTAGTGATATATTGCTATTTCTAGTGGCAAAAAAATCCTCAAGGGCCTCTTTCTTTACCCCTTTCGGGAATCCCCGCTCGGTCCTCCCGCCACAGACTTGGAGCATAAACCTAAATCCTGCGAAAAGAAGGCGCCTTTTTGCACTAACACACTGGCGGAATCCTGCGGTAAATTCAAATATTGCATTATGTACATGTGGGGAACGTTCGAACACATTGGGAACCTTGGTCAACCGTTGGGATTTTGCTGTTCATTGTGTGGTCTTCAGTCTTTATTGAGATTGAGAGCTGAAATGCGGAGTGTTATCCGTAAATATTGCTAAATTTAATTTTTGTAGCAATAATTAATAAATTATATATTTTAATTTCACCAACATTGAAATTACCATGAGCATTCGGATTAATAGTTTTTGTTCCCTCAAGATTTTAAAAAAATGCTCAGGGTGACATTACCAAGATGGTCTGAAGAATTTGCTCAACGGTGTTGAGTCAACACCCCTCAACAGTTGTCCCTGCTATTAAAGTTATATATTCCGTAGTTTGGTCCCTGCAGATTCGTCGGATGTGTTAAATCCTGTCCAAACATAATAATAAACATGGAACCTGCGGAAATAAGTTTGCTGCTACTGCGTAAGTGGTTAAACTCAATTGGCATGGATTAAATTAAATTTTGTTCTGTACTGATATAATAATAATAATAATTTATAAACATTTTGTACATTGAACAATCTGTATGCCCTTTTACATTCTGTATGCCCTTTTAGGTCACTTGGCAAGAGATGGATGTGTGGAAACTATACGAACGTACGTGAACGAGTGTCCGGCCGTGATGCAATCCTTGACGGTTGCCGCAGGAGGTCATCCGGATCCTGAATTCTTAAGACAGAAGCTTCTAAATAGATCGGTGAACATCAGCCTCATAGATTTGTTGTCGGAGTACGGAAGGGCAAAGTCAATGAGTAAGTATGGCAATTAAAAAAATCCTCGGCATGTATTGGTTAATGTTGGGAAGTCGATTTTTTAAATATTTTTAAAAACTTCATAGTTCAAGATTTGGTGACAAAATTGCTGTTCGAATGGAAGGCTTTATCAACCTATTTCCTCAGCCCTCATGATTCGATGGCCACTCAGTTAGCTCACATTACAAACCTCCTTGAGTCAAAATGTAAACCTCAACCTACGGACTCCAAGTGTGTTGGAACTTCGGATGAGCCTTTTGTCCAGTTTGGATGGAATGCAACGAGTACAGCATCGGTGAGTAACATTGTAGGTTACAAAGGTGTTGATGCTGCTGTTCAAACTACAGAAGACGACTTGACGGAGTGTAACAATGAATTGCCTGAAGAACCTGATCGAATTCCTACCATCATGTCTTCGTTATTAGAAACCCCGATGATAGAGAAAATAGTCGAGATTGCTAACAAGGAGAAGTTAAACCGCTCCAACCCTTCGGGTACTTGTAAGACATAATTAGAGTTGCGAGATTATAGAAATTGGAGACTTATTTGTAATTTTCAATTTTAGAGAATGTACTTGCGAACAACACGGAAACTGAAATCGACAAAATGCTCCTTGATATATTGCATGGAATGGGTGGGCCGACAATATCAAATTCTGCTCTTAGCCTCGTGAATAACAACACGGATTCAATGGCTCCGGAGCAGTCAGCTGTAGATCCACAACTTATGGATTTATTTCAGTATGCTCAAAGTACAATAGTTCACACTCCGGTTCCAGGTATGCAATTACCTAATTAATTTGAGATATAGACTAAGGATTCTAGGATTCTTGTTTACGTGTTATTTGTTACATTTAGGAACTTTGGTCCGACCTGAAGACTCAGTAACAAAGCAAAGGCCGTGTGGATCGTTTCTTGACTTGATAGATACCCCGTTCAAATCTGCATTCATGTCTGTTCCCAACACACCTATCGGAAAGGTAATACCCCAAGAAGAGTTGCAAAAGACATTAGAAAAGCCAGTTCAAACGGTAGAGTTGGATTTTGGCGTTTCCGCTAACCTTCCACCAACACCCTCAAAATTAAACAAACCCGATGTGCCACTTAGTTTTGTTGCGAAACCAAAAACAGGACCAAGGTACTCTATAATTCCAGGGATGAAACCGCATGTGTCATCAGCCATGCAGGACTTACAAAGAATCCGTAGGAAAAGAGATATAACTCCTCGTATTCCTGCAAATATTCAACTTCAGCCTACCCCCAGTGAAGTTGTTCCAAATGAAACTAATCTAGTACGCTCTGCTAGTAAAAGAAAATTTAATACTCCTGTGAAGTTATCACCTGTGAAAGCTTTGTTGGCCCCTACCGTAAATTTTTATTGTCCATCAGGTGCACTAGGTAAAGTAAGTAGTGCTTCAAAAACTGATCAACAAACAGGATCCATTGAAACACCGCTTAAAGCACTGTCGCCAACTGATTTTTCTACCCTTGCTACTCCACAGCCGCGAGAATCTTCTGCTGCTGCCGTCAATTCGGAAACATCTCTTATAAAATCTCCACTTGCTACAATTAATTACGACGACTTAATTAGCTCCTCATCCCTTGTTAAACCCATACCTCCTTTTACTACCAAACCTTCTGTGATAACTAAACCAACTGATTCTTCATCGGCCACAACGCCAATGGTCCTTGGTGAAAAGTCAGCATCCGTAACTATGATGACTCCAGACAACCTGGTAGATACGTCCGCTCCAGATGCGGAATCTGATAGTCCTAGACCAATGTATACCCGGCTTTTGGCGTCGGTTAGGCATGCGAGGCCTTCCAGCATTCTTTTAAATAAAAAGAGTTTCAGCACACCTAGGAAAAAGGGACACATTCGGAATTTGTTGTTTAAAACCCCACCAAGTGCTCACAGTGAAAGGACAGAAAATAGTAGCATTAATTTTTCAGATAGTTTATCTACCAAAAGAAAAGCAACGCCAAGTCCTCCATTAGGAAGTAAGTCAAAAAAGCGACTAAAATGGAACAATCTTCCTTCCGATAATAAACAAAACACTACCAGTGAGGAATCCGCGTCTGTGATTTCTAATAATTCATCCTTATTATCTACCACTAAATCCATAGTAGATATTGCATCAAAAATTGTCCTTGAGAGTGCTGTAAGTACTCGCAGTAAAAGTGCTAAAGCAAAAGAAGCAAATGAAAAATCAACCCCTAAAAATGTAAGACAGACAAGGGGAAGCACCTCAAGAAATTCTTCTGAGAAAGCGAATGTTTCAGGTGAGCCAACACCTGGACCATCCATAATTTCTCCTCCGCCTCCAATAATCGCAAATAAGAAACGAAGTTCCAAAAGACTGGATGATCAAAGAGCAGCTGATGCTGTAGTCATGAATGCTGTCCCATTAGGCAGTAGAATTATCCCCGGGACGTCTAAAATTCGAATTACTAGAGGCAAAAGTAGGGCAGCTTCTGAGCAAAACCCCATTACGCAATCCAGTAATGTTTGGATGACTCAGGCGGAGGTTAAAAACGAGGAGCCTATTCCATCACATGCTTGCTTTGGTGATCTTGCAAACACGGACTCAGCCCCAAAGGGTATCAGCCTCAATGCTATTGTGACTTCCAGTTCTGATAAAACTAAGGTTGAACCAGTTAAGCTTGACGAAAGCCAACGTACTCCTAATGTATCTTCCTCGTTGGAATCTACAACATCAGCATCAGATTCTTCGGATGTTGTTGTCGGGATCAGTTTAAGCCAAAAGGTAGAACATGAAAAAATACCGAAGGTTTCCGAGGCGAGTAAAACTTTAGCGAGTGCTGCCAAAGAATGCGAAAAAATTAAATTGAAGACTATAAAGCTTGTGTCGTCTACGGGAATATTAAAGTCGGGAAAGCCAATTACCACAGTGCCCGCTGTAAACATGCAAGTGCGATCAAGGACTGATAAAGCATACATTAAACCTTCTGGAGATGGTGGGAACGGCAGTGTCAAGGATAAACCTACGAGGTAATTTTAATTGTATTATTTATAATTTTATGTAGCTTTTAAAAACGTGTCTTACATCCATGACTTCGTCGAATGAATTATTATCGAATGATTATGCAGCGGATTGTACTTATCTACCTATATTCAATATTGTTATTATTATCTCAGAGAAATTAAACCCGTCCGTACGCCTTGCAGTCCTGGCCGTGGAAGACCAAGAAGTCCGAAGAAGTCTCCTAGTAAGAACACGCGACGAATTTTGCCGAAACCAGTGCCTCCAGACTACCCTCGTACTGTTTTCCCCCCACCCAGTCAGCCTTCTGGTTATATTTTATCAATACCGTCCTCGTCACCTGCACGTGACAATGATGACTCACTTTTGAATGCTTTTATTTCCCCTGTGACCATTTTATCTGAAACTCCTGCAAAGAAACCTAGTCTGACTCTGAGTAGCAGTGACTCCAGCCTCGAATTCAATACAACTGTCCCCAAAACACCCCGTTTGAAGGCTGATTCGGGGGAGGATACCACCTTGAGCAGATTGTTCCCAAGTCTCAGAAATGATTCGATGTCGACTACTGGAGCTGGTATTCCTATTTTCTCTTCTACTCCATTGAAATCTGGCCCCCCTGAAACTCCTGGAAAAAGTTTGGCTGTTGTCGGCGGAGCTGTGATAAATGAAGGTGACAGTTCTACCAGAACTAGTTTGTTTGATACTCCAATAAAGGTTGATTCCCCACCGAAATCAATCTTGTCACTTCAGTGTAATTCTAATGCAAGTGTTGTTGATAAAGTGACTTCGAAAAGTGTAGACTTTTCTCTCAGCGTGAGTGAACCTGTGGCTAATCGCAGGAGCCCTAGGAAGGCCAATAGTCCTTTTAAAACCCGAGTGAAAACACCACGTAAGGCAAAAACTCCTATGAAGTCCGTGCAAAAACTACCTCCAAAGCACTACGAGTACAAGCCAATTCGTAGGACTCCGTACAAGTCGCCATTATCTAAAAAGTTCAACGATGGTCCGATTGCCCCCAAAACACCCGAGGAGGAGAATAGCAGCACACCTATCGAAGTGGTGTCTCCAACTCCCAGTCCCAGTAAATCCGTTTCGAAGAGTAACATTGTGTCTCCATTTGAATCACTTTTTACAAAATCAAGAAGTTTCATGCGATTGTCTGAAGTGGCGAGAAGAGGTAGAGGCAATCTAGGTGTAAATTCAGGTCAGAGCTTTACTTCCCCGCAGGCATTGCCTATGCCTTCTTCATGTACTGCTACCGATTCGTTCAAAAGCAAAGAAGATAAAAGAAATCCAAAAACTATTAAGTCACCAGATGTCCATTTCCAGTTTGCTGTGTCGGGACGTACGAAGCAGCTATCACTTTCTGAGCACGAAAGTCTGCTGGGTTTGTTACAAATTGGACATACCAAAACCCAGCACAAGAAACAGTCACATGTAAATAAGCTTTGTCGTTTACTTGAAATACATTTAAAATAATTATAGCTTGGTTTTTGTTTTAAAATATTTATTTGAGCAGATATAAAAATCGAAATTGGTGTCTTCATCAAAGTTGTTGTTTGTTTTTACAGCTGAAAATGGATGCTGACCTGCTTAGAAACATCGATTTACATAACATTCTGAGAACCGTCCACGCTGGTGACTAAGTGCATACTTACGAAGTCATAGCGTCCAGATCATCAAAGCTAGAGTTTATAAATCCGCTAAATTTTTGCCAATTCTGGTTGTGAGATTTATATTGCAAACTCCACGCCAGCCCAGTATTATTGTCACTATCTTGTTAACAGCCTTATTTTTCGTATATTTTCAATGTTACCTTGTTTAAAATCTATAATCATTGTTCATATGTATTATAACTAGTTTCTCAGTGGTTTTCATGTAGATTTGATAATATTTAAAAATCTATTACTTGGTGTAAAAAGTGTAATACTTGTAATTTTAGACTAATAACATTATTTTGTACCCATTCGAAGTAATAGACCACCAAATGTAACCTTATCTAGCCTCATTGACGAAGTATTGATTTTAAAGTGTCACGGTAAGCATTTATGGTATGTTATAAGTACGTCGTTTAAAGGTCAGAGAAATAAATAAATTGATACTTTTTTGTAAATAATTATTGCAAACGTTTTTTACGTTCACTCAAGCATCCAACGCACGTAAGCGCTATTAATGTGTAATAATACATGTATTAAATTAGTCATACATTCAACCATACGCACTCTGTGTAATTGTTCAAATTGTGCTGGTAGTGGTAGAACGTTCGTGGGATCAATAATAATACAACAGGATGGGTCAAACACTTATGTAGTGTATCGGTAACAATCAAGTGGATTTCTATACTGTTAAGCATTTTATTTTACCTAACATTATAAATATTTACACAGTAGTCTGCGTTGACTAGCCGATATTAAAGGCCGGTTTTACCCACTCAATTTAACAAGTCCTGTGGTTCCCAATCCCTGTGCGAGCATAATGCACACGAGACGGTGGTTCTATCCATAATGAAACGTATTTATTATTCACAGTTCAAAATGTTGCTATACAAATTAATTTCAAATAGGAAACGCATATATTTTTTGAAATTACGGTTTTCTGTATAGACCTTTAAATGCAATCATCAAACCTCAAGTTGAAGTAAGCCGATGTTGTCCAATTTTTGGGGAATGTTCCGAAATCGTAGCGAAAACAATAAACTGTGTTTAATTAGATGATTTATTACAGAACGAGCGCAAGGATGAAAGCTATTCTCCAGTCTTAATTGCTCTACAAGTATGATTCTCTCCCTTTCTGAGCAATTAAAACTGGAGAATAAGTATGAAGAAGCAAGAGTAAGATCGGGAATACAAATTAAAATAATAAATGACAGGTGAAATTAGCTAGAAGAGCTATAGGTGAAGCAGGAGGAAATTAACATTAAAGCTAAATAGATAAAATAGGAAGAGAACAGTACATAAACAATAGGTACATACTTCCGAATATACCGACGACACTTAAATTACTTTTGAACTTTACTTATACGTTTTTTCGTGTAACGTTTCAATGCGTTACCTTAAATAATAATTGTATAAAGTAAATAGCAAATACGACTTCCTATTTTGATTCCTATAAAAGTTTGTAATAGTAAAAAACAGCGAGCCATTAAGTTCGTTTACGTTGAATGAAGGGTAACGTTCTGGCTGAAGGAGAACATTAACGTGCATTCTAAAAATTTAGGATTAATATAAGTACACTACAGAATTGAATCCATGCCGAAAGTTACCAACAATACCTCAATATCTTTCATTACTAACGCTGTTCTATTATTCGTTATTTGCATGCAGCGACGGACAGGAAATGGTTGAGGATGATGTTCCAAAGCTCCATTCACCCAGCATATATGCATGTCCTGAGAATTCCCTGATCATTTTATCTAATTTGGCTAATACTATTTATTCCCTTTTATCTCCACTTCCCTTCAGACCCATTCTCCACTCAACATTTATATTATTGTGATTTCTTCAATAATAGCAAATTTTAAATTCGTGCAGAATCACACCATTTAGTTTATCATGCAACGGTCGTATACACATGTATACTTTCAGCAGCCTGGGGTTTAGAAATGGGATACACAGAAACATATTTGCTCAGTTGTAAAGTAACTTCCGAAGTTGTAACATTTGAAATAAAGGACCAGCGACATGATGGATTCCGAAAAAGGGCAAGTTGAAAAGGGTAAGAAAGGCGGTGTCATGGTCTTAGCTCATGACACGAAGCAATACCGAGTAAGAGTTTTTACCGGGCAAGAGGAATTGTACGGAAAGATTTTCGTGAAGAAAACAGCTCTCAGAATGTCCAAGATACAAATTGTCTTGGGCCTGCTCATTGCAACAAGTCAGGTTGGGGAATGAGACGTTTTATGTCGTTTAGCATCAGTTTTATAAAGTATTTATATAGACATTTTTATCACGGTTTGCAATTTTTTTTGCAGATCGTTACTTTGGGGCTGCTGAAGTACTCTACCGGCGTGGAATCATGTGGTACTGGAATTTGGCCATCGTGCATCACAATTGCCGCTGCTGCTTGTGTCCTGTGGACTTGCAAGAAGATCACGTACATGAGGTACATAATTATTCTGATTAATTTTGTCTTTATGGTATACTCTTTATATTTTTAATAGGAAGTTCATGCATGATAATATTTGTGTGTAGACTTCATTTGTCCATGGCGTTACACTCTGCCTCCATCATCGGCACGATCATCCTACTAATCGCCGTCTTGGGCAGTTCGATTCCGGAAACAAGATACAGGCTGTACAATGAATACTTTGCACCGCAAACGAGTGAGTACTACCATCGACGGTATGGTTACGATGACTACTACCATCGCCAACAAGATAACTTTAATGGGACCACTACCACCATCAGCACCACTACGACAACAACAACTCAACCTGCAATGAGATACTACAGTCCGGGTATTGTATAAAAATAAATTAATTCCGGTTGGTCCTACTTACAATAAGTTACAATTTCAATATACTAGTGTCTGAAAGCAAAGTTTGGCGTAATAATTTTATTCCTTACGCATTATCAGAACATGGTCCTATCGCAATCCCCATAGTTGCCATGGGTTTGTACATCATCATGGCCATTGCGGGATTATTCCAGCTCATCGGTTCCGTCACTATGGCGAGTATCACTTGCAAATCTATGTGTGCGGGACGATCTAAGGTAAGCTAATCTACTAAGGCTATTGAGCTTAAAAGCTAATGTTAATGTACTATCTAAGTACGGCCCGACAGATGTGTACCTAGTGAGAGGTACCTAGGTACATATGTATGTATGTATGTATACTATAGGTATGTATGCATTAACACATGAGGAAAATTTGTGGGGCAAAGTGCAACTGACTGTTAAAACCCTTTCGAAAACTATAGATGGAGGGCAAAATGTTCGCAATGGAAATCGTTGGACGAGAGGACGCTGACGCCGTTGTCCTAGCTGCTGGTAGTGCTGGCTCCCGACAGGATCAGGGATGTCATGTATCGTTGCCCCCGTCCTATGAAACAATATCATTGGGACACCCGGATGAAGCTTCTGCATCCACTTAACCCTGTAACAGTGTCCGTGACATTGCGATAAACTTTAAAATTTTGGTAAATTGTCAAGCTTCAAAAACCCCAATCTCTATTGTACTGAATAAAGATTTGACTTGATTCTTGTTCTTGGCTGAAATTACAACGCGGTAGCTAATTATCAGTATCAACACTATGCCATTGTTGATTTCAATGTTTGTAAACATTTGAAGTACAATTGGCTGCTTAATTAGTGCCAGCAGTAGCTCCTGAAAAGAAGGATTTATTTTCTATAGCTTATAATTTGCGTTTCTGACACTAAAGGAGACTTAGTACTTCATATAATCTATAACTTACTGGTTTGTTTTGTTGCTGCATGATCTCATTAGTTTTCATTTGGCACAAGGAGTAGATTTACGCCGTAATCTCAAAGGCTATATAATATTTTATTTCTATACTTCTCCGTTGTTTGTGAGAGTTTCTAGTTTCTACTATGCAGGTTCAATTTTGTGAAATTTCCATACTTCAGCACCTTGGATAAATACAATTACTTACATAGACTGTCATAACACAAGGCTCGAGGTTATGGTGCATTTTATTTTACCCTTTTATGGTGTATAGTATAGTGTACTAAAAATTAAAATGTGCTCCAGAGGACTTATTTCGGATGAACAAAGATACATCTACAATGACTTAAGTTATTCCTTGGAGTCTTCAGGGCTCCAAGTGTGGATTAAACAGTCCATATTCATGTGGTCCAAACCCTTCATCCGCCACACTATCTTGATGCAGGCATTAACTGCCTCATTCATCATTATCTTCCAGGTTCGTTTATTTATGAACTTATCAAGTTCCTCCAGTACTACTACTACGGCACTATATAGTGCTACTTACTTCAGAAATTATTTGTTGTCTTTGAAATATATTACCAGGTATTCGATTTCACATTCCATGTGACAAATAGTACATCTTCAAACATGATGGACCACTTGGGAGCAGGAATTTTTATCCCAATCGTCAGTATTCCTGCTTTGATTTTTTCGGCTTTCACGCACGGTTATCCAAATAATGCAACGTAAGAGTTTTGTCAAATAATTTGCAATTTCTTAATATAGGGACGAATAATATGGATACATTTATTATCCTTGAATTACTATAATTACTAAATTATGCACTGCATAAACACTACCTTGTTATTAGTTATTATACTTTTTCAGACTAATTGTACCATATTTCGTACTAATAATTGTCCATTTTTTAAGTGTGACAGTAGCAGTGCTATTGCAAATGACAACATTTGGACTGGGAGCAGCTCTGCAGATCCTCTCATTTCAAGCAGCAATTACACACATTAAAAGTGATTCCATTTCCAACACCGATAGTAAGAGTTTTTTGAATTCATTAAAAATAATTTTTTGACATTTCCTTCACATTCACAAAAACATTTTCATCTATGAAAAATAAAATGTCATAAAATAATCTCATTTTTAATTAGGGATCTGGGGTATAATACTTTACACAATAATACTCCTGTGCAATGCTGTGATTCTACTCGCATCCATTATTCTAGTTGGCTCTTCTGGTTATGACTTGATCAAGTGCGGGAGTGGAAGGAAAAAATGTGAAATGACTGCTGAACTTGTCTAGCATTCTTATAATACAAACGGTAAATTCCTACTAAAAGTACTGTACTATAGTAGAGTATTCTGTTGTGTTAATTTTGTTGATGCTAAGTTACTTTGAATTTTAAAATTACAATAACATCTAATTATGTATGTATCTCCTATACGTTTAAGGTCTCATATAGTTCCATCCAACATGGACAAACACTCATATTATACTTAAAACCTAATTTTCTCAGCTTCACCCTACTAAACTGCTTCCCCTTGCAAGTACATTTTGGTAGTATGGGTATTGCAGCATCTATTTGGCTAACACCTAGAGTTATATACCTCACGTCCGTGTTCTTTGGGTAAACAAAAAGTACTCAACCCAGAAGATAACGCTGAGCTGAACTCATTCAGCTCTAATGATGTGTGGAGATTTGAAGATGTACGTATATAAATATAGCTTAGCAACCAAGTCTAATTATTTGATGTACCTATATCATTTTACTTTCGTGTTGAGAATACTTGACAAAAGCGAAAGAAAAGATTTACTAAATCTGTAATATGTAACAATACTGTTCGTAAATGTAGAGGAATAAATATGTTGTGATTTTTATTACCATCTCAGTTTTTAATTGTAATACATTAGACATAATTACCTACCAATACGCTTTAAATTCAAAGCAACCAAAGCGTTGTGGTTTTGGTGATTGTATTGGTTTCTGAAAATTGATTTGTGAAACATTCTAAAATAAAGTGTCATGATAGTGATTTTTTGTGATAATAGAAAAACTAATGTTTGATTAACTTGATTTACTGGTTTAGATAGAATTAGAATTTATTGGGTCGATTCAAGTGTCCTAACCCTTTACAACCATTTACTGGTTGAGTGGGAGCTACTACATATAAGTACTGCGGTCCCAAAATATTTCTCAGAAAACGATTTTGAATGTGTTCACATGAAATAGTCATTATTACAAAGATGGATTCAAATGGGTAGTTAACTAATATATGCCACCATAATTCAACATTTTCTTTTTAAATAATTTATTCTTACGTTAAAGTTACATCACTAGAACACCTGAGCAGTAGAGTGTCGATACTACGAATCCTAATAATTTTGTTTTCTATATAGGAATAAGGCTTCACATGTTTCGCCGTATTTTCCATGCCATTAATGACAGGCGCTGAGAATTTTCACGAAAGATTTCTCCATTCACAGCTCTTTAGTGTCTAAAAGCAAGTTTTCTTTCATTTTACATGCCATGGAGATAGCAATAATGAGGTTTAAAGTATTCCAAGAGTTAAGCCATTAATCATTTACTAATTTCCGCCACACTAATTGAACTGCTTGCAGTAATATCATTTGAAGCTTGAGGTGCAGTGAGACAAACGAATCTTCCCATTGTAGCTTACCCCAGACGTGCTTTATAGACGAGGAGACAAGAATAAATGTCTCCATCTTTTTCATAAATATTTCTTAAACATGCATATGGAGTGCCTCGAAAACTAAATATTAGTATTTCATCTTACATTTGTCCGTGTCAAACTAAAAGTAACTCTTATTCTATACAAATAGAAACTCTTGTGTAATAGTAATTATTAGAACTAAAAGTGAAAATTAAATAATAGCTTCCGCAAGAATCGGAAATTAGATTGAAAACAAACTGGAAAAGTTCTACTGTCGCATAGGTCATAAATAAATTACTTTGAAGTAATTAAATAATACCTCACACATTTTACCTTCTTTTTTTACAAAAAATATGGAACCCTTCTTGCCGGAGAATGAAGACTGCAACGTAAGATCGAATGGTATGAATCGCGTGATCATCCGAAGGGAATCCATGCTAACCAACTGTGTTTGGGGAAGCCGTATGACTCGAAAATTGCTCAAATTGCAGTTAATGTGCATTTTGGCCCTTGTGTGGCTTGGAGTAAGTTGAATTGAAGGCTGTTATTTCCATATACCAATACTTATCAATCAGTAGATACAGTTTACCTCTCCATGAGCTACAAATTTCTAATTCTGTCTATCGTTTTAGAATCAAATTTTGGTTCATTTAGTTCTAAAATATTTATTTTTGTATTTCGTCCAGTTAGCGATCTACGGGTGCGATTTCCCCATCAAAGTGTTCCTGAATCAAATCCTAATTTCCATTTACTTTGCCATTGTGTATTCATTTGGCCTTACCGTGGGGTACTACGCCATGCACACGGTCACTGTTTGTGGGTGAGACTTTACACCTTAACTTTGAAGCAATGAGAAATTTAATATTCAGTGACATTTTGATTTCAATGTAATTCAACTGTAATTTGTAATAATTTCTGACTATAGGGTTCGAAACAATTCAAAGTTGAATTGAAAATTTTAAATTGAATTCAATCGAATTGTCTTTTTTCAATCAATTCACCCTGATGAATTGAATTGAAATTCTTGGATTGTAATTCAATCAATTTTGATTAATGATTGTTGATTAATAATCTACTGGAACTTGTTTTTTTTATAACTAGCACTCTTCTTATAAAATGGCGACGATATTCAGCAAAATGGCGCTGGTTTTTTAAATGAACTGGATTAAATTTTTTTGAATTAAATTGATTTGAATTGGAGAAAAATGAATTGAAGTGTTCCGAGCCCTAGTTCTGACTCAGTGATTTTTAAACACAAAATATGCTTACGCAGTAATAATTATTTTTCGATGATTCTAATTTACAATGTATTACTGTATTATCTCAACACACAGCATACGAGTGGCATCCCTGTTGCAAGTTGTTTCAGTCATCGCGTCTGGCCTTTTTGGGTACTTGTGTTTCCAGTCTTTGGCGGAGCACGCAGAAAGGGATCGAAATCCAATAACGAGTAAGTCGATCATGATAAAATAATGAGTTCAGGGACATGCCATGCTTTCTTTTTATATAGATATTGTACTTATCATCATTGTTTTTAGGAATATGGGCTTCCATTTTGTACGCAGCCATAATTCTAACGAATGGATTGGTCATGGCGGCAGCTGTAGGGCTGGCATATCAGGGTTTTTCCAGCACTTGTAAATGGCCTCGAAGGAATAGGAACGTCTGCGAAACCCAAGTACCTAAAGATGATGTTCCACCGGGTGACAGCGAACCGGAAGAAGCATAGAAGCAACTTTATTAGCACAAAAGTTCATTAGTGATGACTATACATTTTACAAAAATCAAAGCTTCCTGCTAAAAGCTTCACTAATATTGAATATTTAATTATTCTGTTTAATTATTTGATATTTTGGCCTAATTAAAATAAATAATATTATTATTAATATTGTTTACCTTTATTTGTATAGAACTGATTTCCTATTTGATTTCAAGGGACAGAAACCCATGGACATGTAGACAACATTATATAATTAATCACAATTTATTATTTATTACTACTGTGATTAAATTATTACCTTCATTCAAAACCTAAAGGCTGAATTCAGTTCAATAGGGAAGGGAAAAATTAAATAATAATTAATAATTTTAAAAAATTAAAAATTAGTCCACTATACTTACATGAAATGGAAGAATTGTGTATGCCATTTTATAGAAAGAATACTTAGATTACTTTTATTGCTATTATACTAGCATTGATGGCAAAAGCGCAAGTTTATGTTTAACTCATTCAAATTTTCACACCACACTTTATCCCCGACATCATATTACAATTTTAGTAAATGTAACGTTACCATCAATGAATTGCATATTTTCTTGATGACACAGCAGATTATTATATGTTACTAGTGTCTTCAATATCAAATGGAATTAACACTGGTTGGTGTGGTAAGACTTACTTTTATAGATGCTGGTAGTGGTAGATTATAGTGCCAGCTTGGTAATTCGACACGCCAAATTTGCACATTTGTCTGACTTCTCCATGTTTTTGTTTGTTTGTAAATAATTATTAGTGTAATACTGTCTGTAATAGTATAATATACTGTCAGTATTAATATACTGCCTGCAAATTCTGGATAGAGTCGAGATTTTCAGCGTGATGTGTGAGTTGAACATAACATGCTCATATTTACGTATACGTATGTTGTATGTGTACTTGGTATTTGTGCTCCACCGTGTCAGACGTTTTAGTTTTAGTATCTTCGTAATTCGCCGTCCTTGTAGTGTAAGTAAGTATACAACAACAACAAGGGTTCGGGTCTGGAGTTACAAAGCTTCTGTGTGTATTTAGCTTAACTGTACTATAAATATATAGACGTGGCAAAAGCATCCGCGGAGATGGTGAAACAACAACAATAAAGAGTTGTTTTGCTTAAGGTTTAATAATACGGGGATAATATTTCCAACTTTCAGCAATCATTTACTGAAGAGACAAGAGACTTTTACTGCCTACTGCACAACAAATCTACCTTTACAAATTCACAATATGTCCCTAAACAACTAGAGTTTATCAATTTAACCTTAGAATTCCATCTATGTAGTAAATTTCAAAATGATGCTTGCAAACCCCAAAATACAGGACACTGGACAGGTTTAATGATTCACTTCAGAACTGTGGTGTGTGTCTTGCTACCTAAGCCTATACTTTATTATACTTCTGATTAGGTTAGAAATTACTGTGTCATTTATAATTTGTGAGGTAAGACAATGACGCAGGCTGTGGAAGAGTTAGTACATATAACTTTTATGACTACATTGACACGTTTGTTTACAAATTATTAAAATAAATGTAATTAAATTACTAAATAATAAATTAATATAGTCTTGATTATTGCTGCACACAGTAATTTTTAAAATTTTACAGTTTGTGATTTATAGATGTCATCTATTTATGCATAGAAGCTTTTGCTTTACCTTCGATTTTCTTTCCAGTAAAAACCTGTGCACGTTCTGAAGTAACACTAGAAACTGCGGATAGCAAGCACTTTACCCCAATATGCTTTATGCGGAAGTCATGTTTCATGTTCCATGCAATAGATGCAACGTTTCCTTATGATTATTCATGCAAGTAGTACTCTACAGTATTTTTTTCGCCAGAGAATTAATATGTACATGGTGTTAATATACCCCAGTTTATTGTCCATTTTGCATCCTGTAGCCAGTTTTTAAAATTTTAAACAAATAGGACCATGCTAAGAAAGTAATTAGTCGTACATAGTACAGATAGTTGGAATTGGAACCTAGCCACCTAAAATATTTAAGCTTGATTGAAAGGGGCAACTATCAGCAATTTAATTATTTTTCATGTCTTTATTAATGTGTTTGCTAGGTCGGTAAAAAATGACTCGTCTTCTCCTAGGAACACCTAATATTTTTATTTTAATAAGGTGTTTTTGTTAAGTTACTATATGTAAGTATAGTATAGTTAATTTTATTTCTTAGTGTACGACAGTCTTTGAAAGGGAAAGACAAGACCAGAATAGAATTCCTGGGGTACAGTGAGCCATATAGGCCCTAAGATGTTTTTCTAGCAAAGTCGAAGACACAAATACCTACCTACATAGGTACCACATACGTAGGTGAGTTGGAGCAAATACAGGAAAAGCACAATTTCCTTATTTATATATAAATATAATCCAGGAAAGGGAGAAACTATTCTAATTATTATTAATAACTATTCTTCTTATTTTAACAACTCCATACCTTTTTTTTCTTTTACGGAGAATTAATTAAAAGTATCTGTAGAAATAGCCCAATGTATGTCTTCGGAGTACTGTATTTTCATATTATTATCAAACGAGTAATGGCGTATAAATAAAATATAATATAAGCTCTAATACTGAATCATATTCCTGTCTGGAATTATTAGTGATGAGTCAGGTCTTTATTTTAAGTGCCTTAAAAGTTGCCATGGTAGGAAATAATGACGGCCGATAGTAAAAATGAGGCCAATCATTAAGAGGTGAGTAATGCTACTGCAGATTTATTTTTAATGTAATGAAATCACATAACAGAGTTCACATTATATGGTAAGTGTCATAACTGAAGGAACAGTCAACATCAAATGCCTGCACTTTCGTAGGGTCCTCTAAAGCTACGTTGTTACTATATAGTACATATTTACAAACTTGTATTGAAGTATAAATTCAGCATTCAAGTTTTTGCTTGAAACGACGAGACCTAAAATGGTCATTCGTACAAGCATTAAGTCAATAAATTACAATAATTCCAATCTATATTACAAATTCTAACTGCTTGTCCACCTAAGGTTTTTGTAGGTGTTATAATGATACACCTTACATTCATCATCTACACAATATTTAGACTTAGCATATATCTTAAAATAATTGAATCAAAATGTTTAAGTTTTGACCACAGTTTCCAAAACTCCTGTGCAACAATGAACAATCAAAACTTATTACAATTTATTGCAATTTTACATAATACTCTTGATAATTAAATTAAGCCACATATTTTTGGTGCAAACGTTACCGTAGCAGGATTTTATGCATATTGTGTATTTACGAGTTAAACTCAAATGATAAGGGAAAACTTTTTTTTTCATCCTTTCATTCCATCAACGTCATCCAGTAAATTATTATTGAACACTAAATAACATATAAGTCAAGTTTAATCTTAACAAGTTGGGGCCTGACCTTCCACAGTATACATCCTTGGCCTGAGAAGTTTAAACCTTTAAATTGGAACTTAAAAATTAATTGTAAACTCGACCCATGATTGTTTCAGCATGGACAAAACAAAACATTGGTAATAACATAATTTTGGCTAAACAAGTCTTAATTCGTACACGCATTTGCGTGCCCCCTAAAACGCTTTAATTTGTCCACTCGAAATCATAGAATTTAAATTAATCAAGAATCGTTAAGCGGTGCAAAACGACGTACTTATAAAATACATCTACGTGGTCCATGAAAGCAGCAATTTGCTAAAGAATCGTAACAGAGATCCCATTCACCCCTTTCGACTAAGTTTGCACCACACGTGTGTACACTGATAGTGAAACATTATAAGGTTACGCATTAAAAATTTTACGATACTTCTCATAATGACCAAGGGCCTAACTCACACAGCTAATAGACCAAATTCCAGTACTATAATGTATGTTGCACCTTGAGTGACCGTTTAAGGGTTTTAGCAGAACTTCCACCGATTACCGCAAGCGTTGCACAAGACGAATGTTGTCATGGGTTCATCAGAACTTCTTGTTTGGAGCTATCAAGTAAACATAGGTAGATAGTTTAGTACAGGTATTTCCGGGGCTACTCGCACAACGTAAGATATACAAAGTAACACAAAATTAGTTACCTGGTTGTATGTGCAATCACGTTTCCCACATTTGCTACACTTGAGAAGGTCCGTCCTCGTACCTTGATTTTGGGCTAATTGAGAATCATTGATTCCTTCTTTCATAAACCTTTCTCGTATATTCTTCATTTCATCGCTGGCCATTTCCTAAAAAAAGTAATACACGTATTGTCGATCTGATGCAAAAAGCATTCCAGGATCTTGGTAACACATGTATTATTAACCTCAGCCGACATTTTTGCCAGACGTGCAGCGCTAACGGAACCCTGCAGGTAATTGATACGTAAGTTCGGATTTTTCACGTCTTTCAGATTGGAGATCCGACTTCGAATACGATTTTTGTACTTCATTTCAGTATTGTTGAACTCCTTGAATATTTCCTCTTCCA
Source organism: Lipothrix lubbocki (assembly GCA_034696945.1). Lineage (NCBI taxonomy): Eukaryota > Metazoa > Arthropoda > Collembola > Symphypleona > Sminthuridae > Lipothrix > Lipothrix lubbocki. The sequence goes on from JAQGAK010000667.1 coordinate 56,885, forward strand.
GTCGTTCGGCCAACATCTGGGGATCATTGCTACCGTCGGGAAACGCTATAGTACGTACAAACAGCATTCCATGTAATTAAATAATGCTTAAATTAAATTTTGATCAAATGTATTGAGAGTAATATTCCTGGATAGTTCACAGTAGTTAAGTGTTAAGTCATACCTGCGTCTCCTGTGATGGCAATTAGTAGCATCTCTCTGCATTTAAGCCGCACACTGTCCGTCGTATTGCAAGGTGGGAAGGATGCATTACCCTTGAAATTAGATGAATTTGAGACGGGTTTTGAAGTGCTTTCCTTTTCAACTTTAGCTTTCTTGGCTGCTGGACCTTCGTTATCCGAATCATTCTTCCTCGTCTCACTCCTGCCGGATGAATTATTTGTTGGCGAGTCCTTACCTTCATTTTCTACAAATAGAATAAATCCCGTCTTTAGTATTTGTCCTAGTCTTTTAACCCATGAACAAAAATATTTAATAATAAAACAATTTGTCAAATACCAGAATTACCCGGAAGATATTTTTTCCATTTCCGAATTAAAGTTTTAGCCAGAAGTATAACTTCCTTATCCTTACTGGCTTTTCGCAATTTGTTTACGGTCATGCCTACTCGCGTGGTAGTTAAGATTTCCAAATTCATTGGTAAATCCCGCAGAGTTTTCAGATACTCCAAGCCTTTACTTTGGTCCTGTATAAGTGGCAGAAAATATGTGCCTTAAGTATATTTTGGAGCAGAGAGCTCAGAAAGTTCAGAAAAGGCACTACACTTACACAAATCTATAATGCCGACTCTACACGTCTCTATCTAACTACAAATACAGCATCAGCATCAAAATTCTCGTTCCAAATTATAGAACTCTACAAACCTATCAAAATCCAAATAGCAATTACTTTAGACTACACACATTCCTTGACACCGGTGACCCTGCCTTAGTACTCTCGACTACAGAAGACCTGACCTCAACATCTTCAAGCCTCATCATCCGCACTTACAAGTCAAGATCTAAGATATCAGCTGATTTCCAAACAACACTAAGCAATGTCCTCATGAAATGAAAAAGCTTTTACGGACATTTACGTACTATTGCGGACCAGAAATTGAGTGAATTATTACAGTAAAATAATAATAAAGTTATGAGAAGTATTACAGCAAGCATAATTAAAATAGGAAATATACACTGATTAACGAGTCAGGTTTGGGAACTTACCGCCCCGTCAGAGGTCATCTTTTCCAGCTTCTGCTTGATGTCTGTCACTTTAACCTGGACACTCATGATGAATCGTAATGTATTTAACTCACTGGTTGGAAATTCGACGGATTTTATGACGGAAGAGGTGAAAATTTTGTGAAAAATGCTTGGAAGCGTGGCGAACAATACGAGACGATCCCCAGACGCGTCCTCTCTCAATCTGCACTTGGAAGAATGGGAGCCAAAATGCCTGTTGTGCTGATGACTGCGAGGGAGAATCCAACCCGACAACTCAACTCAACTCTCCACCTCTCACCTCCTCCCCATCACGCATGTCCGAAGCTCCCAAGCTCACAACTCCACAGTGAAAAAACTTCTGAAGCAAATCATTTTTTATCCACTTTTTCAACACTGTAAACATTTTACACTATATACGCTCACAGTCACACGTATAAAGCCGAAGAAGCAATTTTCACCATTTCCGCGCCCAATTCCTCCTTTAACCCTTTCACATTTTCTCTCCTATACTTAAAACATTTTAATAATATTTTATTTCTATCTTCTTTTTTTAATTAAAATTAAATGTCTTTTTTTAAATCCTGTAGATCCCATTTAATTCATGTATTCCAATACAATATTTTATCATGAGTATATATTTAAATATGGAGTTCGAACACTGACGAACTTTTGACGATGAGAGCACTATACTTGTTGTTGCAGTTGCAAATTGCAATATTGCAAATGCATAAGTTACTAAAGTATTATGAATAATTCACTACACGTGCAAGTTGCCTATTGGTTAAAGATGCTATATATATTTTACTGTCATTCTGCACATTAGCGGTGAGAAAATTGTCTTCTTTTGTGAATGTGCGAATCGTCACATCACATTATTGACAAAATGTCCGAATTATAGAGCTTTTCATTTATAAAGCAACCATAGGTGCATAATTTTATAGTAGAATAATAACTGTACTATACTTGATAAGTCTACTGGAAAATTCGTACGTTTAATAGTAAAAATCGTAAACATGTCTACTATTTCCCCAAAAAATCTATATTATTATTATTGATTATTGTATATACTAAATAGAGAAAGAAATAAACTTTATTTCACTGATACCGCTATGGTATTTGCCTTACGACACAGTACGTAATTCACTAATGT